>JAOWBW010000918.1:132075-208539 GCA_026119855.1 Campanula takesimana
AAGGATTGTTGATTCTTACACAAAATCTAGAGTTGCTGTTGAAACAATCCTACATACCCAAATATCATATAGGACCAATCTGGGTTAGGATTTGATTCCAGCAGCAGTAGCTCTACTGAAACTTGTTCGACCGAGAAAAAGGATGAGAAAGTTGAATATAGTCCTGTTAACTCAGTGCATAAGGATGCAAGCCAATATACAGTGCTGTGGCAATGAAGTATCCTAAGAACCAGAACACAAGGAATGATAAGCCCAAACAAAGATATATTAAGGTGCTGATACTGAGTCTGCCGATAACGGTATTCTTGGTGAATACATCAGCAAAGCAAGTGATGCCGGTCTAACCTCTGCTGCCGATGGACAAGTACCTAAAAATAATTTCCAAAGGTAAACAGAATGGAAAGAAAGGCAATACTAGCACCTTTAAACTACTAAGTTTGTGCCTGCTCAATCCTCCAGTTCTACCGATGCACTGACTAAACAGAATGATGTTCTACAAACTCCACAGTCTATCAGTCAAGTGAGATGTTCTAATTGTTCTGATTATGGTCACAAGGACATGAATGCCTCTTGAAGCACCTATCTAGACCCACTGAGGTTACATCCTCTTGTGGTGGCCAAATGTGGTTGCCAAAGAGGAACTAACTCTTAGACCTAAGAATAAGGGGGACCATAAGCATACTGTTTTATTTCAGGAATGCTTCATGGCCTCAACTGGTACAAGCAAGGATTTTTGGATTCTAGATAGTGGCTGTTCAAGGCACATGACAGGATTTGCAGATCTACTTGCCGATATTATTGAAGCATTAGGCCCCCCAGTAGTTTTCGGTGATAATGCTAAAGGAAAGATCATTGGTATTGGTACCATCAAGAGAGGTGCAGTCACTATATAGAAGGTCTCTCTAGTGGATGGTCTGAAACACACCTTCTATCAATATCACAATTCTGTGATAAAAGAATGCAATGTGTATTTACTACTTCCAGTTGCCATGTGAAAGACATTGCTTCCAATGAAAATCTTCTCACTGCCAATGTAAAGGTAACATTTATGCAGTAGATTTAAGTACTATTGCTGGTGTTACTAATGTTTGTTTTGTAGCTAAGAACATCAGTGAGAACTCATAGCTATGGCACAGAGACTCAATCACTTGAACTTTAAGTATCTATCCAAGCTTGCCGGTTTAAATCTGGTAACCGGTCTGCCTCAAGTGTCTGCTGATCATGGAAAGAAATGAAAGGCCTGCCAACTTGGAAAACAACACAAGTCATCTTTCCACATCAAGCCTGCATGTCTATATCTAAGTGCCTCCAACGCTACACATGGATCTATTTGGCCCCACATCTACTGCAAGTATTAGGGGAAGTAGATACACTCTGGTGTTAGTAGATGACTATTCAAGATATACTTGGTTAGAAACCTTCAGCAACAAATATGATACTTACGCTGTTGGTACCAAGTTATTTAGACTATTACAGACCCAGAAGGAGAGTGATATCATCAGTATGAGATCAGACAACGGCACTGAATTCAAGAACAATGGTATTGCTCAGTATTGTGATGATCCTGGCATAGACCATAACTTCTCAGCTGCCGGTACACCACAACAAAATGGTGTCATTGAGAGAAAGAACAGAACTCTTATAGAAGCTGGTAAGACCATGATTGCTGAAGCCAGGCTGCCGAAATATTTTGGGCTGAAGCCATCAATACCGTCTGCTTCACTCAGAACATATCTCTCATCAACAAATTCCATAACAAGACTCCTTATGAACTCTGGAGAGGCAGAATTCCTAATATTGGTTTCTTCAAAATATTCGGCTGCAAATTTTATGTGCTCTACAATGGGAAAGAGTATAGAGGAAAATTTGATGAGAAAGCTGATGAAGGAATCTTTGTTGGATACGCTAAACACAGTAAGGCCTTTCGAGTTTTCAATAAGAAACTTTTGAAAATTGTTGAATATGTTCATGTAACCTTTGATGAATTTGATTTTCTAGAGTCTGACAAGGCTCCAAATAGTACTAATGAATCTAGTGCTTATGAGACAGGTGAATCCAGCAATACTAACCATGCAGGACAAGTTCCAGCTGCTGATCCAGTTATATCAGTAGAAGAATCAGCTGAAGCTCAATACTTCCCTTCATCGGCAGAACCAAAATCTGCTGATGAATCTCACAATCAATTTGCCGATGGAAATTCTGCTGATCATGCTGAAAACAGATCTAGCCCTCAACCAATTTCTGTTATAAGGCCCTTCCCAACAGCTCTCAATCTAATCCACCTCTAACCTAAAACTCTAATTATCCTACTCCACCTGCTGATCTTGACCCTCCTCTCAAATATTTACAACAAGATACAGTCAGACAAGATGTACCAAGGGAAGTTAGAACAGTTCGTGATCATCCATTAGAAAATGTGATTGGTGATGTCTTTGGACCAAGATTGACAAGAAATCTTAGTAGAGCATTCGCCGAGAGTCTTTTCTCATCTGCTATGGGTTTCCTATATAGAACCAAAGAAGACTGAAGAAGCTCTTGCTGATCCTGGCTGGGTAGAAGCTATGCAGGAGAAGCTAAATCAGTTTGAAAGATGCAATGTGTGGGAACTAGTGCCAAGACCATCATCTCAATAAGTGATTGGTATAAAGTGGGTATTTAGAAACAAATTGGATGAAGCAGGGAAGATCATAAGGAATAAACCAAGGTTAGTTGCTAAAGGATACCGACAAGAAGAAGGGATTGACTACGATGAGACATTTGCTCCTATTGCAAGATTAGAAGCTATAAGACTTTTCTTAGCCTATGCCGCCTTCAAAGAATTTAAACTGTATCAAATGGACGTGAAAAGTGCCTTCCTGAATGGAGAACTCCAAGAACTTGTGTATGTTGAACAACCACCAGGTTTTTGAAGACTCCAAGAAGCCTAATCATGTCTATCGATTGAAGAAAGCTCTCTATGGCTTAAAGCAAGCTCCAAGGGCATGGTATGAAACCCTTTCTAAGTTCTTACTTAGTGATGGCTTAGGTTTGACTCGAGGTAAAATCGATACCACTTTATTTGTTGCCAAGCACAAGGGTCATTCATTGTTTGTTCAAATATATGTCGATGATATTATTTTTGGTTCTACTAATGAATCACTTTGCAAGAGATTTGAGAAGCTAATGCAGAGCAAGTTCGAGATGAGCATGGTGGGTGAACTAACATATTTCCTCGGACTTTAAGTAAAGCAAACCAATGAAGGAATATTCATCAGTCAAACCAAGTATACAAAGGAACTTATCAAGAAGTTTGGTTTTGATAATGCTCATTCTCAAAGCACACCGATGGGCACTAACATTTACTTAGATAAGGATGAGTCTGGTAAGAAAGTAGATATGACTGTCTACCGAGGTATGATTGGCTCACTCCTCTATCTAACTGCCAGTAGACCAGATATCATGTTTGCTATTTGTATATGTGCCAGGTTTCAAGCTGACCCTAAGGAATCCAATCTGCAGGCTGTAAAACGCATTATTAAATACTTATGTGGTTTTGCTAACCTTGGATTATGGTATGCTAGAGATTTATCTTTTAATCTAATAAGTTATTCAGATGCAGACTTTGCAGCTTGCAGGGTAACAAGAAAGAGTACAAGTGGGACTTGCCAATTTCTTGGTGATAGATTGGTGTCTTGGTCCTGTAAGAAGAAAGCATCAATTTCAACTTCCACTACTGAAGCTGAATACATAGCTGCAGCAAGTTGCTGTTCACAAATCCTCTGGATGAAGCAATAATTAGTTGAGTATGCAATTCCAACATAAGCATGTCCCATCTATTGTGACAATCAATCTGCTATCTCAGTTTCCAACAATCCGGTCATGCATTCAAAAACCAAGCACATAGACATCAAATATCACTTCTTAAAGGAACATGTAGAAAAGGGAATGTTGTGCTGCTCAAAGTTCATACCGACTTCCAAAGAGCAGACATACTGACAAAGCCCTTAGACCAGAAAAGATTTGAGTTCCTAAGAGGTGAACCAGGTATGATTGATTTCTATGGTTAAAACTGTGCTAACTCTGCCGATTGTGCTAGTCTTGCCGATCTCATCAGCAAGTGTGAAAATCTTGCCGACCAAATTATCTTGCCGACAAAATATTGCTAACAACAACATACCGATCATCATATCTTACCAATTCAACTATCTTGCCGATTTGTAAAAAGTATCCAATCAGCACGTCTCTCCAAAAAGATAAGATTCCTGACACATGACGTAAGCATTCAAATCAAAGGTACAAATCGGTCACACTCTCTTGACACGTGTGTGTTCCGATCTACTCCAAAATTGTGTCATGATGTTTCCATTTATTGCGAGACATCTGTAAGGTAACATGTCATCAATCACCTTTTAGCTATGACAATTTACCTCTTCTCCCTCTAACTTTTACCTGTTCATTTCTCTCCGATTTGTGTGCGCATTAAATTTATGCGTGCACACGTTCTCCGAGTAAATTGCTACAGTTACTTCTGTAGACACCCCGCCTTGGACCGCTCACCCCGATTGCACATTTGATTTTGCGTTTCTCCCCATTTTAAGTGTTTCTCGTTAGTTTCTGTCACTTCCGTTAAGTTCCTGACTGACTTTGTTAAGTCCAGGGACTAAACTGAATGACAGGGCTGACTTTCTAGTCCATTCTGTCAAAATTGCCTTCTCTGAGTCGCGCGCCTCCGACAGGAGGAGCCAGGCGCGCGCGCCTCCCGCCCCCAAAGCAGGAAGCGCGCGCCTCTGGGCGTCAGTTACAGATTTCTGGCCAGGATTCCCTCCCTTGCTCAATTTACAAGATTTTGCCCGGGAAGGATTTCTTGGTGACTGAGTTTTGGCACCAAAAACACCCCTCTTTCACCTATAAAAACCTCTCTTTACCTCCATTTTCAAGGATCGAAGACTTAGACCGAAAATTGAACTTACAAAAACTATACCAAAATCACTTTCTAAAGGTTCTCCAAGGATTTCATCAAGAAATATTTGAAGGTCTTCAAATTATAGGTAAAAGTCCATCTTTTCCTTCCTTTTCTACTTCATCTCCTCTCTCTTTTTACTTTAATCAAATGTGCAATCACCCAAATCATTTTGGGACATGACTCTAATGATCACCTCATCTCATTGAGGTTGGTTAAGGAGTCATCTCCTACATTCCAAATCCTATTTTAAATCCCCCTTTTCATGACTTAAAGAAGAAGAAGAAGAACATTTTCATTCATGTAGATTTTGATCAAGCAAGACCAACTTTAGTTGGGCGAGATGGGTGTTTCGGTACTTCCCATCTCGTAATCTAACCCCCGAACCTCAAAACAAAGAATCTCTGTTTTCGTAATCAAACTTAGGCTACAATCTATAGGTTTTTCTTATGTTCCTCAAAACATAGGTGGCGACTCTAAAAACAAGTTAGACATCCTAGGATAACACACGCGCTCTAGCCTAAGGCCGTGGTTCCCCGGGGTATCTACAGTGGCGACTCTGCTGGGGAGTTAATTGAGGGTTAAACTTGCATTCTGATCGAAATCTACATCTTTGCTGGGCATTCTATTTCCTGATGGGGGAGGCGCGCGCGTCTGGCCTTTTAAGCCTAAGGCGCGCGCATCCCGCATCAAGAACCAGAATCGCCCACTTCTTCATGTTCTTCATCTTCTTCTTCTGTTATTCTGCACTAATCACTTCTGCAGGGGTTACAATATGAACATGGGACCAGGGCAATCCCCTGAGTCCAAAGTCTGACATTCTGACAGGTGTGCCCCAGAAGCGCGCGCCTCCCATAATCATTGCGCCATGCGCGCGCGTCCCACATCAGCACTCAGAGGCGCACGCTTCTGGTTGGTTTCCAGAACAGAAACAGGTTTCAGTGACTGAGCAGAACAGTGGGGTGTGGGCACAGTTGCCTGCATCAGGACAGAATTGAACCCTCGGACTGTTTTAATTTTGTGTTTTATTTACCGGTCACACGGGTGATTCGGGAGTTGTAATTTTATGTGCTTATGTGTTTTGTGTGTTTTTCTTTCTTTCAAAAAAAATAAAAATAAAAAATAAAAAATTTTGTCACTTGTTAGACCTCACACTACATGCACATATTCCTATGAACTGCTCACTATCGAGTCGCACAAGTCCAACCCCAAACCCGTCGAGGCCCGTCCTAGAAAGTTTCAAGCTCCACCAGACCTTGGCTCTTTCGAAGCGGTAAACCTCAGCCCGTGGCGTAGTTCAAGACTACATGCCGGGGGTGACCTTTGAGCCTCATATTCAAGCCGAGCACAAACCACACAATTCTAGTTAGGGTCTAACACTCCGTGACTCAAGTCGGTTTCCATATACCGAGATTTCCCTAAACTAATGTCATCAAATCATACATGCCAACTTGTTACAATGGACGAAATAAAACTCCGTCCCCAAAAGTAGCTATTTTGGACGAAATTAAAAATCCATCCCCGCATGTATGCTTTACTACATTAATTTAGTTTAATCCCGATACATGTAGGATTCACAAGCGCGATGGAATCCGATGAGTATATGGGACCGCGAGATGGTCTATATACTAGTGTGACGATTCAATTATTTTCTTAGAAACCCCAAAAGGGATTCATTCCCTCCGACTTATAAAAAAAAAAAAAAAGGGTCTTTTCTTATGTGGTTCGAGTCGTGTGCCCAACTGTGTGTTCTAAGCCGCTTCATGGACCGCAAGTGTTACTCAAGACTGACAAGGGCCTCTTCTGCAATATAGGTTCGATTGGTACTTACAAAGTCTACCGGGATTCAGCAAATCGGTTAGTCCGTGAAGAGATCACTCCAACAGCTCCAACATCAACCATGACCGGCAGCAGCAACACCATGTCTCTCGAACAGCTCTCAACCATGGTCCAACTCCTCCAAGAGCAAGTCTCCACCCTTAACAAAGAGGCACAAAGCAAAGACGACATTTGGGAATCCCACCTCGACAGCCAAAGGGAGGCCCACGAGGCCGAAATGGAGCTAATGAAAGAAAGCTCACCAACCTTGCCAAGGGAAAGAACAAGAACAATGATGATGAATCCGAATGGACCGAGGGTTTGTTCAAGAGTCCTTATGTCAACACCCGCACCAAGAAAATGGGGGAACCAAGTTCCGAGAACAATGAGCCCAAAATGGTGGATTCTATCATGGCCTACATCGACCAAAAATTCAATGGGCTCAACATGGGGAAAGGCTCCGACACAAGCCTTTATCAATCATCCATCCTCATGAGTACTATGGCCGCTCTTCCCGATAAGTTCAAGATGCCCGACATAAGAAAATTCAAGGGCAACTCTTGTCCTATGGCTCACATTGAGACTTATATTTGGGCAATGGTTCCAAAGAAGGTCTCCACCAAGGTGATGGCTCAATGCTTTCCTCTCACTCTCGAGGGGGCGGCAAAAGATTGGTATGCTACTCTCCCGCTCACTGTCCGTCTTGATTGGGACTCCGCCATGCTTGCCTTCAAGAACCAATACCAAGGCAACACCACTCACCGGCCCACAAGGAAAGAGCTAGAGAACACTACTCAACGAGACAATGAGTCCTTCATCGACTTCACAAGGAGATGGAATGACAAACTCTCTGAAATTGTTGAGAGGCCGAACACAAAAGAGCAAATGGACATATTTCTCAAGTGTCTCAAGATTGATCTCCGCACTCACCTAAGTGGGGCTTGCTACTCCGACTTCTCCCAAATGTATGAGGCGGGGGTACGCATGGATGACTTGCTCAAGGAGATTAAGAAGACCACTCCTACTTACCGCTACAAGGCCGCTTCCAACTCCACAAAAGAGGCCTCGGTCAACGCCGTCATTATTGACAAGGGGAATTACAAAAAGGTTCCTCCACCTCAAGGGAAGAAGCCCCGAAGTGACCGTGTCTACACGCCTCTCCAAGGCATGACTCAAACCGAAGTGTTCGAGGTCCTCAAGGCAAAGGGTCAAGTCACACCCGTGCAAGGGTACCAACCCAAGACGATCCACCCCAATCATGCTCACCACAAATATTGTGGCTACCACCAATATAGTAGCCACACCACCGAGGAATGCTTCGTTCTCCGCAATGTCATTCAAGATCTCATAGATAAGAAAGAATTTTTAGTGACTAATGACGAGCATGTCAATGTAATAGAGATAGGAGAACTCGAGGGGACCACCCATTCAATCCCAATTGTGAATGGGGGCCCCAATGTTATGAATAAACTTGACAATTCTTGTTATGTAGTGACTTACGATGAGGTAATGAGGGAAGTACTAGAGAATAGGAAAAAGAAGCAAGATGGGAACGTCAACATGCTAACTCGATCCGGTCGAGTCATAGCAAGCAACCCTTCCACTTCCACACCGAGCTCCTCTTCTCAAAAGCCGCAAGCTCACAACGCTCCCGAAGATCCTCTACTTGTCCAACTCAAGAAAACTCAAGCCAACATCTCTATTTGGGACCTCATTGCATCCTCAAAGAAACACCGAGATCTTGTCATCCGCAATCTCGATGATACATCAGTCTCTCCCGATACTACTCCCGAGGACCTCACGGCCATGATTGGTCACATTCATTTTAGCAACGTCATCACCTTTGCCGATATGGACCTTCCACCGTTTGGTTCCGACCACAACGAAGCTATTTACCTCAAGGTACGAGCAAGGGGGAGGCCCGTCTCAAGAGTCTTAGTGGACGGTGGTTCCGCACTCAATCTCATGCCTGGTAGAATCATGGGCATACTGGGGCTTAAGGATTCCGATTTGAAGCCTTCTACTCAAGTAATCCGAGGTTATGATAGCACCGCCCGTACAGTCATGGGGATGATCGAAATAGACATTGAGTTTGGGAGCATGGTCATGTCCGTTCCATTCCAAGTGCTTGATATCCCGGCCTCGTTCAACTTACTGTTGGGTCGACCATGGATTCACAGTGCTAATGCCGTACCGTCAACTCTCCACCAATGTGTCAAGATCCGAAATGGTGATGAAATAGTGACCGTAATGGCTGAAAACATCACTATCCACAGAAAAGGTGAGCCCGTCCACCAAGTTCAGCATGGTCTACCAGACTCCACTCTCTCCGGCGTCTCAATCAACGCCATTGACAAAGAAAGGGGAAACGGATCATGGACCCCCAGCAATCACAAAGTCCTCCGCATGATGAGGAATATGGACTACTTCCCTAGTTTCGGCTTAGGGAAATATCAGCAAGGAATCCTACATCCCGTGCAAGTCCCATTTGTCAAGAACACCTTCGGTTTGGGGTATGAGCCTTCAAAAGAAGACTTGAAACAAGAACAAGCGGTCAAGAACGAAAAGGCCCGAGCTCGTAAAGAAGGCCGTCGGTATGAAGTCCCTAATCTAAGGCCTTATCGCAAGACGTTGAATGGTTATTTTGTCCGCCAAGGGGAAGACGTTCCATACATGATCTTTCCCGAGCCGTGGGTTAACAATAAAGGTGTCAAGAAGCCCGGCCTCGAAATCTTTTCCGATTGTGAGGTCCAGATATCCGAAAGAGAACCAACTCCCATGTCGCCCCGTGAATGGTGGGGGAGGAAGATGACTATAGAGTCCGAGACAGAAATCACCGTGGGGGAAGAATTGGCAAATTTAGCCTCCATGTTTGAAGTGCTTGCCATGATGAATGAATGCCAAGTTAACGCCATCCATGACACCGTCATCATGAACGAAACTATCAGTGAGATCCCGCCAAGCTTCGAGCCGATCAACAATTGGTATTCAACAAAAGGGCCTGTGGTATCCGAGGAATTCTTAGTCCAAGAAATGGGTTGCATACCCCGCACAGCAACAAAGGAAAAGCAGCTCACACTTACTTTCGAGTCCGAGAGTGTCTCTAATACCCTCACCCAAGAGGATTTGGAGGCCATAGCCGAGCGTGTGTTTCCTTTCTTTGCTAATGAAAAATTTGATATTTCTGAGTACCCTGAGATTGCAAACATCATAAATGATGAATTAACTAATAATGAACTTAACGAACAAGTTAATAACGATTCAAATTATGATGAAATAGACCACGAAAACACAACATACTTAAATGAACTTGCTCAACAAGTCCGTAGTCGTGGCGAGAATGGTCCAAAAGCTGACGAAGAATTGCATGTTGTTAATCTGGGTACCGAAGAAGAGCCAAAAGAAACCAAGATTGGAAGCTTCTTCAAGGGGGACGACAAAGACAGATTGACTGCACTACTACGGGAGTTCGTGGATGTGTTCGCATGGTCATACAAAGACATGCCGGGTTTAGACAGAAAGGTAGCGGAGCACAGGATTCCGATCAGAGAAGGTACCAGGCCAGTAAAGCAGAAGCTCAGAAAGATCAAGCCAGAATGGTCTCTGCAGGTCAAAGAAGATATTGAGAAGCTCCTCAGTGTGGGTTTCATCAAGGTTATCGAGTATCCGACATGGTTAGCCAACATTGTGACAGTCAGGAAGGCGAACGGCAAGGTTCGAGTTTGTGTAGACTTCCGGGATTTAAACAAAGCTTCCCCAAAGGATGATTTTCCACTCCCTAATATCGACATGCTAGTCGACTCCACTGCTGCCTACGAGGTTCGCTCATTCGTGGATGGGTTCGCTGGGTACAATCAGATTCTTATGGCCGAGGAAGATCAACATAAGACAGCCTTCACAACACCGTGGGGTACCTTTTGCTACACAGTCATGCCATTTGGGTTAAGAAATGCTGGGGCTTCCTACCAAAGAGCCGTGACAGACTTTTTCCATGATATGATTCACAAAGAAATCGAGGTCTATGTGAACGACATGATCATTCACTCCAAAGGAACCGATGGTCAACACCTAATCGATCTCCGCAAGTTCTTCGAAAGGCTTTGTCAACACAAGATGAGGCTCAACCCTGCAAAGTGCACATTCGGGGTTATCCGAGGCAAAGTTCTTGGTTATATGGTCACTGAATGGGGAATCGAAGTAGACCCCTCCAAAATCAAGGCAATCATTGACATGCCTCCTCCAAAGACGCAGAAAGAGATTAAAGGTTTCATGGGAAGACTACAATACATCAGTCGGTTTGTGCACCAACTCACTTCCATGTGCGAGCCAATCTTCAAGCTATTCAAGAAGAATGTGGCTCTAGAATGGACCGACGCGTGCCAAGAAGCCTTCGATCAAGTAAAGCATTACTTGACGTGCCCTCCTGTTCTAGTTCCGCCGCACAAGAAGAAACCTCTGTTGCTTTATCTCACTGTCAATGATGAAGCCCTAGGGGCTATGTTAGCACAAGAGCAACGAGAGTCCACAAAGGAGAACGTCATTTATTTTGTCAGTCGCCGATTCCAAGGAGGCGAAAAGAACTACTCTGTCTTAGAGAAGTCATGTGCAGCATTGGTTTGGGTCACTCAAAAGCTCAAACACTATATGGAAGCTTTTCCGATCAAGCTAGTAGCAAAGGTGGACCCGCTCCGCTACATCTTCGAGAAGCCTTTCATGTCAACAAGAATAGCCAAATGGTACTTCATGCTCGCCGGCTATGATATCACTTACGTCACACTAAAATCCGTCAGGGGGAAAGTGTTCAGTGACAAGCTTGCCGAATTCCCGTGTGACGAAGTGAAGAGGGAAGATGTACAGTTCCCCGACGAGCATTTAATTTGTACTGCAACCGAGGAAGACAAGTGGCAACTTTTTTTCGATGGCGCCGCCAATAAACACGGTTTTGGTATAGGGGTATTGCTTGTCGATCCAAAAGACATCTACACTCCCATTGCCATACGCCTGGAATTCGAAGCTACCAACAACATTGCCGAGTACGAAATATGCATAGCAGGGCTCGAAGCAGCTCTCGAAAGAAACGTCACGGAACTAGAAGTGTTCGGCGACTCTTTGCTCCTTATCAATCAGCAATCGGGTAAATGGCGAACCCAAGACCCGACTCTCCAACAGTATGGTCAGCACCTTGAAGAACTGGTTGAACAATTTTAAGAGATCACTTTCAACTACCTGCTAAGGGATAAGAATCGCTTCGCTGATACACTGGCCACTATAGCTTCATTAGTTGAAATGCCCAAAGGGAAAATGGTGAAGCCTTTCAAAATTGCTCGAAGGAACAGTCCGGCATATTGCATGAGTATCGAGATCAACGAGGTTCAAACAAACTCTCCGTGGTATTCGGATATCATGAACTTCCTCAAAGACGGCACTTATCCTGAGAACATCAATAAGAAGTCTCAAGCAGCTCTGCAAAGGTTAGCCTCTCGGTATGTACTGATTGGGGACCGAGTCTATAAAAGGCACCACGACGGGATCAATCTCTTATGCGCCAATGAGACCGAAGCTCAAGAGATAATGTGTGAAGTGCACGAAGGAGAATGTGGACCCCACATGAATGGGTTTATGCTAGTCAAGAAGATACTTCGCATTGGTTACTATTGGAGCACTATGGAACGAGACTGTATCGAGAAAGTCAAAAGGTGTGCAAAGTGCCAATTCCACGCTAATCTGCAACATGCTCCACCCTCACAACTTTACAACATGGTCACACCTTGGCCTTTCTCTTGTTGGGGGATAGACATCATCGGTAAAGTTCATCCTGCCGGAAGCAATGGGCAGTCATTCGTCCTAGTGGCAGTCGACTACTTCACAAAGTGGGTCGAAGCACAAGCCTATCGGACCCTCAACGCCAAGAAAGTGGCCGAATTTGTAAAGATTAATATCATGTGCCGATACGGCGTGCCTCATGAAATCATTTCCGACAACGGCTCTCACTTCGAGAAGGAAATGGATGCACTTTTGGTAGAATACAAGATCACCAAGCACAAGTCATCTCCTTACCGGCCCCAAGCAAACGGCGCAGTCGAAGCAGGAAATAAGACCATCGAGACCATCGTCAAGAAAATGGCCTCAACAGGAAGGGATTGGCCCGAGAAGCTACCATTAGCATTGTGGGGCTACCGCACATCAATACGCTCCGCAACAGGAGAAACTCCTTATGCATTGGTCTATGGTTCAGAAGCCGTACTCCCTATCGAACTTGAAGTCCCATCTCTACGGGTCCTCCTCGAGAATCAAGTCAACGAGGTCGACTGGATGCAAAGTCGATATGAACAACTAGCCTTGCTCGACGAGAAAAGGTTAAGAGCACTCGAACGCACAAGGGCGTATCAGCAAAGGATGGCAAGAGCTTTCAACAAAAAGGTGAAGCCTCGAAACATCAATGTGGGAGATTTGGTTTTAAGACAACATCCTCCTAATGCCATGAATCCCCTGGGGAAATGGGGACCCCGATGGATCGGTCCGTACGTGGTCAAAAAGATACTAAGCGGTGGTGCAGTCCGGCTCGTGGATTTAGATGGTGACCAGCTGCCAAAGGAGGTCAACCTCGACAAGCTCAAGAGGTTCTACGCTTAATAAACAAAGACCATAACAAAAAAAAAAAAAAAAAAAAAAAATCGCTCGCTAGGTTGAAAACCCGCAAGGGCGGCCTAGGCAAAAATTAGAGCACGTGCAAAAAAGAAGCCCGCTAGATTGAAAACCCGAAAGGGTGGTCTAGGCAAAAACAGGGTGCACAACAAAAAAAAAAAAAAAAATGGTCTTTGTTTGTTTGAACTACGAAGACCTGAGCCTCCCAACTGGAGGAACGTAGGCAACCTTCGGGTGCGGTCTAAAACATATCAAAAATACCCAATTCACTTCAAATAACAAAATGCAATTTTTATTCATTCAATGAACTATTTGAACCATTACAATGGATTTATTGAGCAACAAAAGACATCAAAATATTAAATCCTAAAACAAAGTGGTCTAATTGCAATCTCTTGGGGTACAAAGAAAAATCTAATCTTTCTTAGGTTTGGGAACCCATTGCTTCTTGTTATGTACTTTAGTCTTCTTGGATGGGGACGGAACACTCTTGGGACCGCCAAGACGGGAGAAAACGCTAGGACGGGACGGAGCTTCATCAACGGCTTTCCCTTTACCCTTATCAAGCGGAACCTTAGCGGGGACAACCATGGGACGCTTCCACACATATGAGGAATTTCCCTTACCTTTCTTTTTCTTGGGAAAATAACGGGGTCTATAGTCCCGCACATGAACCACCGGTCTCACGGGGTCAACAATATCGTCATTGGGCCTTCCCAAACGATAAAAAACGCTCGGACGTTTCTCCACCATCGAGACGGACCCTACAGCTGGAACGGCGTTCACCATTGGAACGGACTTCTCACCCTCGGGGACGGAAACCTTAACTTCAAAGGAGAAAGTCATTGGGGCCATTATAACAAGAATTTTGTGGTTTAGGGGGAGAAAGTGTTTGCAAAAGAATGCTGTGTGGCCATTCTGGTCGAAAAATGGTTCAAATTTATAGCTGTTGGAACATTCTGATCAGAAAAGAAAGGGGCTGTAATTCAGCAGTCCAGAAGCGCGCGCCTCCGACCAGGGCTACACAACGCGCGCGCCTCCCACAAGCAAGGACCGACGCGCGCGCCTTTGACAGCAGTTCAGAGAGAAACAACCCTTGTCAGTTCAGAACAGAACCCAAACACTTCAACATACCCAACCTGCAGCAAAATCAAATCCCAGCAACAAAAAGGAGTTCAAGCATCGACAACAAGCAACCTTTGGGCACACATTTGTTTGTAAAGAGTCGACATCTAAGATCGAGTCGCTAATAGAACATAAAATGAGTAGTAAGATAACTAGGATTGTAAATACATGTTAAATGTTATTACAGGCAAAAGTAAAAGTGTTTCAATCCCTCATCCTCAACAGCTCGGGCACCTCATCACCAGCACTGTGCTCACCCCCTGCTACCGCTCTCGGTCTCCTCATCGTCATCATCATCCTCATCATCATCATCGTCATCATCATCCTCAGACTCAGATGTCTCAATCACAACATCAGGACGGGTCCTCTTGGCAGCTCTCCCTGATGAACTAGCGCCGCCCCGGCTCTGGCTACCCTCTCGGCCCAGACTCCTACTATGGCTCAGACTCCTGCTCAGCGACTGCCTCGCCGAAGAGACAGCCTCATCAATGTCCAGCGCAGCATCCCTGAAGCCTCGTCCCATGCCCCGAGCACCTCGGGCAGCTCCTCTCGCAGCACCAGAGACAGCACCAGCAGCATCTCTAGTCATGGCAGCAATATCCTTGCACAGCTCCAGCATCCTCTCCTCCAGCTGACGGAGCCTCTGCCTCATCCCTTTGTTCTGCCTACCCAAGTGCCTATAAGCAGCTACGGGCACCTGTTGCAACAAAGAACAGGGAAAGGAAATTACATCAATACAAAGAACAGAAAAACAAGACTGGAACTGAGAAAATGCAAAGATGGTCAGAAAAACATACCACAGGAGCCTGAGCGGGAGGCTCTCTCTCCGGTGACATATCCTTGGGAACAATCTCCTTCTGCTCCTCAAAGACCCCGAAGTTTGAATAAGTGTAAAAAGGAGGAGGCAAAGGAGGATCAAAACAATACCCGGCACCGGTAGTATAAAACCGAGCGGAGGTTGAAGGAGCAGCCTGTGATCTCCTCGGATCAGCGAACATAAAGCCCTGCATCAAGTTGTTCTCCCTGAAGAGGCCATAATCTTGATCCAAGTGAATATAAGGGACGGCATCAACCTCTACCATATATGCCGCACGATCAGCCTCTGAAAGTGACCTCCAGTTACAAGGGCAGAAAGGAGGAACGTCTGGAACTGCAGGACGAGGAGGGGTGTAAAAGTCTGTCACCTGGGTACCATGCTGCCAAAATACTCTGTCTCCCAAGTATAGAGCCATGCACTCACCCGAACTCATCAAAAGCCGAGAACGGGTAGGAATAAGAGTGTGCTCAAACCAGTGCTGAACTGATCTCCACGGATACAAAGAAAAGGCAACAGACTCAGGCCTCAGGGTGTCCAAGTGCCGTCGGGCCGAAGTAAGACTAATGGGATTCGTGCCAGTCTTCACATTCCTCTCCTTATACGCCCACCGTGCGCAGTCCGGATACTGGGGCTGGCCTTCCTTGGCAATCTTGAAATCCCTCAGATTCAGGATAGCAAAAGCCCAAAGCTGTAGACAAGAGGCAGAAACAAAGTTAATGACAGTCAACGAAAAAGGCAGTTATGACTAAGGCAAGGAGAATATAAAAGGGACAGTAAGTGGTATACCTCCCACAGCAAGCTGAAGCCTGTAACAGAGCTGGTAGTCGAGCGGCTGGTCAAATCCATGTCGTGATAACAAGCAGCCAAGCCCGCTGCGCCCCAGTTATACTGGCCGATCTGGTCCAAGTCCACTAACAAGTCAAGCAGAGCCAAAGAGGCCGAAGATCCCCCGTTGGCAAACAGAGTGTGGGATAACAAGTACCAAATGAAGCAACGGGCCACAGCATCAACCCGATCAGCAGTAACACCTCGAGCCTCAGCCATCAAGATGCTGAAATAAGCCCGGATTCTCCCCCATGTCACTCGAGAATTCTTAACCTCGAACCGGCAGTCAACCAAGGCCAGTAACTCGTCCGGAGTCCGAACAGCCCCTCTCAAACCAAAAGGGACAGGCACCCCCATGAACGGTAAGCCCGTCAAAGGTGTGAAATCAGTAGGCGTCATGGTCACCTCGCCCATGGGTAAATGGAAGGTATGGGTGGTATCCCACCATCTCTCCCTCAATGCCTGAACCACATCAGGGTCATTCTTCAAAGCTGGGAGGCTAGTGACAAAAAGACCAAAATGAGTCCCTGTGACTCGGGCCCGAACATTCTCGGGCAACCTCTTCCATATAGAGATGGGCCCATGAGCCCCACCGCGAATCTCTGTCAAACGGGTCCACTCCTGAAAGGAAAAAAGGAACAACAATAATTTCATCAGCATGACTGCTAGAAAAACGGATGAACTCAACACAGAGATTTCAACGGCAGAACAATGTACAAGCAAGTGTGTGAACGTGAAAATGGGCATCCCAACATGTTTCTTACAACAAATCAGCAACAACAAACAACATGCAAAGAATGATCAATAAAGCTGCTGCAGCAATATTTCGGGTAAAGAAAACAGAACTTCATGAAACCCGAAATCGACAAGAAAGGTGAGGCATTCTTACCAAACCCGAAGTCACGAAGTGAGAAATATGGGTATGAGGCCGGAAAGTAAGCAAGCTCGGGTCCATAGCTTCAACCCCAATTTCGGGCTCCTCGCCCTGTGGCATCTCAAACGGAGGTGACTGCTGACGATCCGACATCGTTTCTTTGACGGAATTGATCCTAGGGCAGCAAGAAAATGTTTTGGGGTGATCTCTCTACGAAAATGGGGCTTGGAATTTGGAGGGTTCTTCAAATTTTTGGAAAATGGCCGAAAACAGCGAACAACCTGTTTAAATATGCTGAACTTATGCGCCAGGCGCGCGCCTCCCTACATACTCATCTGAGGCGCGCGCGTCCCATAACGAGTCCCGGACGCGCGCTCTTCCCATCGTCAGGCAGGTTCAGAAGCAGTCTCCCATGCAAAAATCCATGCATCGTATCAAAGGGTTCCCCACGGATTCCGAACTCCCTAAGTTCTGTCACGGGTCCCACACCCCCCTCAAGAGTCAATCTCAACATTTCATCCCCAGCAGGAACATTTTTCTGGTCGCGGTCAACTATGCCCGTACCCCGCAATTCAAAATTCAAGTGTGACTCCAAACGGCATGAGACTTCAAAGCAATATTTCATCAAACGGATTCACTAACGGATTCGTCAACAAGGGTTCACCAACGGACTCATCCAAGGGATTCACTAACGGATTCATCAAACGGGTTCACTAACGGATTCGTCAACAAGGGTTCACCAATGGACTCATCCAAGGGATTCACTAACGGATTCATCAAACGGATTCACCAACGGATTCATCAACAAGGGTTCACCAACGGACTCATCCAAGGGATTCACTAACGGATTCATCAAACGGATTCACCAACGGATTCGTCAACAAGGGTTCACCAACGGACTCATCCAAGGGATTCACTAACGGATTCATCAAACGGATTCACCAACGGATTCGTCAACAAGGGTTCACCAACGGACTCATCCAAGGGATTCACTAACGGATTCATCAAACGGATTCACCAACGGATTCGTTAACAAGGGTTCACCAACGGACTCATCCAAGGGATTCACTAACGGATTCATCAAATGGATTCACCAACAGATTCGTCAACAAGGGTTCACCAATGGACTCATCCAAGGGATTCACTAACGGATTCATCAAACGGATTCACCAACGGATTCGTCAACAAGGGTTCACCAACGGACTCATCCAAGGGATTCACTAACGGATTCGTCAACAAGGGTTCACCAACGGACTTATCCAAGGGATTCACTAACGGATTCATCAAACGGATTCACCAACGGATTCGTCAACAAGGGTTCACCAACGGACTCATCCAAGGGATTCACTAACGGATTCATCAAACGGATTCACCAATGGATTCGTCAACAAGGGTTCACCAACGGACTCATCCAAGGGATTCACTAACGGATTCGTCAACAAGGGTTCACCAACGGACTCATCCAAGGGATTCACTAACGGATTCATCAAAAGGTTCACTAACGGCCTCATTCAAAACATTCAGCCGGCAGGTTCACCTAACGGATCATGCCACCCCCTCTATCAACAAAAGCCGCTCACACAGGGAGCGCACCACTATCTCTCGCAATTTCAAATTCCTGCTTTCATCGAGTCTTTGCCTTTTCTTGGTGATGTCCTCGGCGGGTGTTTTTAACTTTCGTCGACGCGTTTTGCTTTGCAATCCACGTTGCCGAGGGGCTCTGTAGACACCCCGCCTTGGACCGCTCACCCCGATTGCACATTTGATTTTGTGTTTCTCCCCATTTTAAGTGTTTCTCGTTAGTTTCTGTCACTTCCGTTAAGTTCCTGACTGACTTTGTTAAGTCCAGGGACTAAACTGAATGACAGGGCTGACTTTCTAGTCCATTCTGTCAAAATTGCCTTCTCTAAGTCGCGCGCCTCCGACAGGAGGAGCCAGGCGCGCGCGCCTCCCGCCCCAAAGCAGGAAGCGCGCGCCTCTGGGCGTCAGTTACAGATTTCTGGCCAGGATTCCCTCCCTTGCTCAATTTACAGGATTTTGCCCGGGAAGGATTTCTTGGTGACTGAGTTTTGGCACCAAAAACACCCCCCTTTCACCTATAAAAACCTCTCTTTACCTCCATTTTCAAGGATCGAAGACTTAGACCGAAAATTGAACTTACAAAAACTATACCAAAATCACTTTCTAAAGGTTCTCCAAGGATTTCATCAAGAAATATTTGAAGGTCTTCAAATTATAGGTAAAAGTCCATCTTTTCCTTCCTTTTCTACTTCATCTCCTCTCTCTTTTTACTTTAATCAAATGTGCAATCACCCAAATCATTTTGGGACATGACTCTAATGATCACCTCATCTCATTGAGGTTGGTTAAGGAGTCATCTCCTACATTCCAAATCCTATTTTAAATCCCCCTTTTCATGACTTAAAGAAGAAGAAGAAGAACATTTTCATTCATGTAGATTTTGATCAAGCAAGACCAACTTTAGTTGGGCGAGATGGGTGTTTCGGTACTTCCCATCTCGTAATCTAACCCCCGAACCTCAAAACAAAGAATCTCTGTTTTCGTAATCAAACTTAGGCTACAATCTATAGGTTTTTCTTATGTTCCTCAAAACATAGGTGGCGACTCTAAAAACAAGTTAGACATCCTAGGATAACACACGCGCTCTAGCCTAAGGCCGTGGTTCCCCCGGGGTATCTACAACTTCTTCTAAATATTCTTGTCTTCTTATATTCTCTCCCCCCTCATAACATATATAACGCCCTTTCAATTTCTTTCAAACTTTCTCCGCCATTTTAACTGCTCTCTCTCTCTCCTCTAACCGGATTACTTGATTCAACTTCCTATTTACTTATATCTTCATAATCTGGTAATTAATAATGTTTAAACTTTGCTCATTTCAAATCATCCTTGTTTTGATTTACCTTTGTTTCTAACATTGTGAGATTTTTTGAGTAACTTGCAGAAAATGTCCGGCAAAAAAGATATCTATGGAGGTTATGTTGACTCCAACTACTTTAATGACGAAGCCGACGGGGTTTTCTTGAAAAATCTTCTTATTGGGTCTTTGCTCAACTCTTTCATTACTCCATCTAGAGTTGATTCTGTGTTCTTGGATCTAGTTAAAGAATTCTTCTCCAACTCCATTATTGTCCGTTCTCTGGCCGACTCTTCAGTCATCATCTCCGTCAATTCCACAGTCTTAGGCGTGCAAATTTCTCTTACTCCCTCTTCTATTTCTGAAGTATTTCCCTCTCTTGAGTGCTCTTGTTGATGATAAGGAGTTGGACAGGGCATGGAACTTTATGAGAGGAGCCGGTCCAAGACTCAGTGGCACTAGTCATTTGAAGATTCATTATCCTCGCCGATACTATGCTCTTACTGAGATAGTTGATAGATACCTCATTTGCCGATCTGGTTCACATAGCAATATAACTGATGTGCAATTTGAAGCAATGGCCGCCATTGTTCTGCAGATCAAGTTCAACTGGTGTGCTTACATTTTTAGGATCATTGCTACTGCTGCTAACAAATGGTCTTCTGATAGAAGCAAAAACAAACCCAATCCTGGGAAAGGATGTCGTTATCTACTGATCAGTATGATTTTGAGAAGAAATGTCAACATAGTCAAAGCAGATCGTTTTCCATCCAGCATCGCTTTCAGAAAATTAAAATCTTTTGACGCTAAAGATTGAAACAGAATAGAAAAGAAGGCTTCTAGTGTTGTTGCCCTTAATGCTGCACCTGCACCTGCTATCGCTCAAAGAAGGAAAAGAGCTAAGAAAATCCCATCAGTCACTTCTATTTCTGCAGTCTCTACTCCCGCTCCTTCTACTGATCGAGTTCTTGCTGACTCTACTCCTGGTGCTCCACGGAAAAGAAGATTGATTAAGGCTATTGATAAGGAGAAATCCAAGAAGGCAAAAGTTGCCGATGAGACGGGCTTGCCGATGGAGAAGCAAAAGCCAGTTGCCGACGAAGTTCCTTCGGCTCCTATTTCTTCTGCCGATCCAAGAGCTAAGTTAATCAGATTTGCTCCTTCTCATCTTGCCGGTGCTTCCCTCACTACCGTTCCTGCAGTCAAAGTTGAAATTCTAGATGAAGATTTTACCGATGACTTTGCCGGTGGTAAAAGCATTGAAGCTGTTATTGAGAAGCTTAAGTCTCAAACTCCGAGAAAATGTGCTCCCATCAGAAATCCCACCTTCCACACTTTCTACAGAAACCCTTGGTCTTTGACTAACAAGGTCTTGTCCAAGAAATGGGTGTTTCCTATTGATCATCTGCCCCCTTTTGTTCGTCGTCTACTTCAGTTTCATGAAGAAATGAAGGACACTGTGCCATAAGGGAAAAGTGCTAATTATGTTGACTATCAGAGGATTGACAGTCGCACTGATGTGTGGAATGAGAAGTTCGTCCCTCTCTTAAAGTTCAAGCAGATGAAAGCAGCTGAACTGAAGCTGAATTTTGGTCGTTACTTTGACTATCTGCCACTTCACTGGAACCAGGCCTATCTATTTCAAGATCGAATTAGACAAGACTTGATGGTTCAGGATGTATGGATCATATATGCCAGAACATTCAATCAGCTCTCCCAATTCACTGAATTTGATCCTTATCAGATTGGCAGACTGGAAAATGATGAAGACTTGATGATGTACAATGATGATGAGGCTCCTGCTGATAGTCCTCTCAATGCTGATTTCTACCGATCAATCAAGAAGGTCTCTTTGGATTTAATTGAACAGTCAAATGAATTACTGCTAAAGCGAGATGCCGATCATCGTGCTGCCGAAGTTCTTGCCGATCAAGTCACTCAGGCTTCTTCACCTAGCAGCAGCAAGACTGTGTCTGATGCCGATGCTCATTCTGCCGATAATATTGGTGCTGCCGATGATGATGGTGCTGACTTGTATGAAAAAGAATTGGTTTGTGCTCACAGAGTTGCTGATAACTCTCCTTCCACTTCTGAGACAATCAGCAATGACCAGATGTCGATAAGAATTGTTATGACTAAATCTCCCTCTTCTGCTGAAGTATTTGCTGAATCTGTATTGGTGAGTGAAAGTAGTAATGAAGGTAGTCGTGCCGATGAACCTGCCAAGAAGACTCTGGGATTTCAAGTTGAGAAAACTCCAGATACTCAACCTCTGATTGAGGGATCTGCCGACCAACCTGTATCTGTTTCAGGAGGAGTAATTGTTGAACATGAGACTGATGAGCAAACTGCCGACACTCATCTTGCTGAGCAAACTACAGACACTCAGTTAGTAATAGTAATTCCTGGTTTACAGATTGTTGAACCTACTGGAATTAAGGAGATTGGTTAGTTAGGAGGAGGTACTGAGGAAAGAGTTACTGATCTTGATGTTGAAATCGCTGCAAGTTTGCAATTTGAGGAAGTGCTTTTGGAACCTCTGCTCACCTTACCGTCTTCTGATACCCCTCTTCCTCTACCTGCTCCAATTGCTGCTGATGATGATAGTGCCGATGAAATAGATCCTGCTGATTATGTGGAATTGCCTGTTCTTATGAATGCAGAGCCACCTGCTCTTGCTGAAGCTGATTCTGCTCCACCCCCTGAGTACAATTTTGAGCTTTATGCCAAGGAGATGATGAGTTCCAACTGGTTCACCACGGTCATTTCCCTTCCTACAAACAGTTTTGGCCAGCAGTTATTTCCTCTTTATCAACCTATCAGGTCTTTTCGATCTACACTTCAGAGGATTACCTCTCCTTTCGGCAAAGAACATCCTCATTTCACCAAGCATAAATTTCTTGCTGGTGAATCTGCTGATGAAGGCTTGGTCTTTATGCCCTGGATTAAACCAGACTTCAGAAGGAAGAAAGGGAAAGCTCCTAGAGTGTCAAAGCTCAAGGTAAAGAAACCTGCCTATGATCCTCTTCACTGCCTACCTGGGAAGCTAAAGGTTGGAGACAAAATTCACCTTCCGGGTCCATCTCCCAAGGATGTTTGCATCCGGGTCCAATCAGGAGGAGGATGTTATCAGGATCAGGACATCAGTATACAATGATATGAAAGATCTGCTGAAAAACAGAACTGAACGTGTATTTAATCTGTCAGAGATAAATGGCTCTCTTGTCACTCAGCAGAAGATTCTACTTGCCGAGCACAATGATACCCGCAATAAACTTGAGGTTTCAGTTGAGAAACTTGCTGAAAATCAGAATGAACTTCTTCAAGCCAAGTTAAAGATTGCTGAACTTAAGGCGAACAACAAGATGCTGACTGAAAGATTGGAGAGTGCACAAAGAAGACAGAGCAAGGCGAAAAGAAAAGCAGAAAAGGAAGAGGAAAGAGCAAAGAAGAAGGCGAAAAAGAATGAATCTATCCAAAGGACTCGACTCCATCAGAAGATCCCAAGACTTCAGATCCAGCTGCTAATTCTTGAGTCGACATAGCCTATGATGTAGATATCTTACGAAGACCTCCATAGACAAATTTCTTTGCCTAATGATATTTTGATTGTGCTAATATGTTATTCTTATATACATGTGTTATCTGCATTATACTATGCTAATCCTTTTTGCAGATCAACATTTCTGCCGATTCATTGAACCGGCTTCACCATTTATTTTGGTGAATCAACCTTTTACTTTAGACATTTAGTGTGACTTAACTTAGGAAATGATTATACCTAGATATTTGCAGAAAACTTTTCCCTAAGATAAGAGATGTCCTTAGTATTAAGGGTGATTGGACTTAAGTAATTAGGAGGGGATTGTTGTTCAAATAGATTCCTAGACACTAGAATTACTTAATCCCAATCATGTCTACACTTAGGATCCCCCAATTTTATTAGAACATCTTTAGGTACCCTTAGGATTCTTTGTGACCTGCACAGGTGTATTACATCTCTTCAAACAAGGCAAACCAACAAGAGGAAGCAAATCAGCAGACCAGTAAACAAGTTTCCGATCAACTCCATTCTCAACATGCGACAAGTTGCCGATCAACTTGCTACACAAGTTGCCGATCAACTCCATTCTCAACATGCCGATAAAAAAAAGACAGTCTGTACTGTCAGTCAGGTTACATCGTTCCATCTTAAAGTCAACCTTGCTGATTGTCCCTGTCCTTTCATACTGTTTTATCAAATAGTAGTTTACCTGCTCTGTAGTGATTACTGCGCCGTCTGACACATAGATACTTTTAGCTATACTCTGTCTCTACTTGGTTTTGCAGGTAACCGGTTGAGACAAAGTGGTCTTTACCCATCAGACTTTTCCAAGCATGCGTGTACTCCAAATCTTTGCCATTAATGCTTAAGATACCGCATTAAATGCTCCTCACCTACCCAGCTAAAAATTCAAATATTATCCTTCTTCAACAAGCTAAGACATCTGCTCCTCTTATAAATAGAGGACTTGCTGCATTGAAGAGGGTTGGTGCATTGAAGAGAGTTGATTGTTGAAGCATTCATTGAAGCTCAACATTCCGTCTAGATAATCATTAGACATTAATAGGACATACACTCGTGCACAAACTCATCACTTTGTTAATATTCCCAAGTTAGACTTATATAAGGAATATTGTGATTGAGTTATTCACACACCCACCTGAGTGAGATAAGTTCTTTTAAACTTGCCGCTAAAAAACACTTGGTCAGTATTTGTTTTACGATTCATTAGAAATTTCTAGAACTTAGTCTTTGTATACCGACAAAGCCATGCTTGTAATAGACTAGAAATATCTAATAATACTCTTAACCCAAATCCAAGTTCTGACCAAACTTGGTAGAGGACGTAGTATTATTTACACTGTGAACCTCTCCAAATCTCTGTGTCTCTTGTCAGCTACTTTATTCTTGCAGGTTGAAAATCTCTCATCAGCTGATCTAACTGTTCATGCTGATTCATTGTATTTTCCTTTGACCAATCTCTTGAAAATGCATTGAACTTTTGGAAACAACTTTGTGTTTAAACTAAGCTCTGAAAACCATTTCTTACCGATTTAAGTGTGAGTTAAAACTTAGTCATATCTTCTCCGCTGCGCTTACTAATAATAGTTTGCAATCAGATAAGTGACTTTGCATTTATTAAAGTGTTTTCTAGAAAAGTTTTAAAAAGGCTATTCATCCCCCCTCTAGCCTATTTTCCTACCAATTGGGCCTAACACGCCCCCGAGGTAGGAAGCGCGCGCCTCTGGGCGACGGTTACAGATTTTTGTCCATGAATCTCTCCCTTGCTCATTTTTAAATGATTTGCCCGGGAAAGATTTTTTGGTGACTGAGTTTTGGCACCAAAAACACTTTGTTTTCAATTATAAAAACCCTCCTAATCCACCATTTCAAAGGACCAAAAATTCTACTTACAAAAACTATACACAAATCATTTCCAAGGCAGTTTCCAAAGTAATTCATCAAGAAGTGTTTGAAGTCACTTGAAGTTTAGGTAAAACTCCATTTCTCCTCTTCTTCTCTACTTCATCTCTTTTCTTCTCTTTTATTTCATCAAACGTGCAATCACCCAAATCATTTTGGGACATGACACCAAAGACTACTTCACTTCATTGAAGCTAGTCAAGGAGTATCTCCCTACATTCCAAAACACCTTTCAAAACCCCTTTTATTATTAAGAATAGGAAGAACATTATATCATTTATGTAGACTTTTATCAAGCAAGACCGACATTAGTTGGGCGAGATGGGTGTTTAAGTACTTCCCATCTCATAACCTAACCCCCGAACCTCATAACAAGAATCTCTGTTTTCGTAATCAAACTTAGGCTATAAATATTAGGTTTTTCTTATGTTCCTCTAAAACATAGGTGTGGCGACTCTAACCACATTAAAACACAAATAGACATCCTAGGAATGACACAGGTGCTCTAGCCCAGCCGTGCCCTCTCCCGGGGTATCTACATTACCCAATTAATATAACTTGTCAAAGTTCGTGAATCCTTTATAGAACATATCATAATCCTTTTGTCCACGATGTCATTGAAGGTAAGCCATGGTCAATGGTCAACTTACAATGTTCAATACTTTCTCGATTCCGAATATATTGATAATACAAATCTCATTTGAGCATGGCCATGCATTTCATCAATACTATTCATCGAGTGGCCAAAGCTTGACATCTCTCTTGACGAGGAACAAATTCCATCTTGACTTATTACTCTTCCCTACATGATTCCGATTACGCCAATCACATTCTTTATAGCTACCCGTTTAAGGGTAATGTTTGAATGTGTCAAACATAATGTTCATCATGTGGAATACTGTAATAATCTCAGGTTTGAGGATTCAATAATATAACTATTAGAGGTTTAATTATGATATTATGACTATGACATAAACCTCATCTTTGGGTCAAGTCAAGTATATGTTCACCAACATATACCCATAAGTTTAACTTGTATCCCATACATATAATCATCATATGATTATCTAATTAAACTTATACTAGTTCTTCATAAGTACTAGGGACGGAGATTATTATAATAAACATGCAAGATATATAATAATCAACATTCAATATCTTTATTAAAACATAATCAATAGATAACATTAATCGTTCAAATAACGTGCCTAGAACATATAACACCAACAAAATCATGCTAATAACACATGTGTAAAAACTATCCAGGGTCAGAAAACATAGCACATCTCATTTTAATTCGAAATTTACTTCACCAAGACATTCAAATCTTGGGAAATTTGAAAATTGAAGATAACATATCAAATATGAATCCTGAGAAGTTTCAAATCCAGAAAGCATGTTTAAAGCTTTCGAAACACTAATGTCAGAAACAAGACAGGTTTTATTATGAGAGCATGCATTTCAATAAAAAAAAAAAGGAAAAAGATCTTTCCTAAGGTTATAAAATTATTTCAAAAAGATTGATCTTTTCCTTAGCCTATTAGAAACAAGTTTCATTTTATGATGCTAACCCATAAATCTCGTTTTAAGCATGTTTATGGCATGGAAAGACAAATTGGTTAGGAACATAATACACTGGACTGCAAGTATAGGACATGAAGACAAGTTTCAAAACATGACCTAAACATTGAGTCTACTCATGAAACTTAATATACATGTACTCTAACATGTTATTAATATTATCATAGGGCTATTTATGTACAAACATGAGCAAAAATATAAATAAACATGTAAAAACACAAAGAGGGCAGATTGTATGACATTAAGAAGAAACCAAGATTTAAGCATGATTTCATTGTTTGACTTAGATATGAACAATGAATGTGCATGAGACTTATATATACATTATGAACCATAGATTAGAACATTTACATCATTTAAACATGGTCATCACAAGCTTTTAACATGGATTACATAGAAGGAAATGGGGAGATCTAGTCACTAGTTGACTAGATCTCCAACTAACTAATACAAACAATTACATTTTTCACATTTAGTTACAAGATATCCTTACCTTCTTACCAAGGTTTAAGGAATAGGGTGTGATTTCTTTGCTTTCAATGGAAGGATTTTAGATTTGTTTGAGATTTTAGTTTGATTGATGGATTGGATTGGAGTAGTGTTATGTTTGCTTGAGTTTGAAGAGTGTTTGAAGTTATTTGAGTAGTTTAGAGTGGTTGTTTAGAGATGGTTTAGAGGTGGTGTAGTGGTGGAGATATGGTGGGGCTATGAATGTATGGAGAGAACTTGGAGAGCTCTTGGAATGAAATGTGGTGAATGTGTTAACCCCCTTTTCTTGATCAATAATGGGAGTATATGAGGGTGTTAAGGACTTATTTTTGTGACCAAAATGCCCTTATTATAGGGGTAGAGGAGGGGGGCTGAGGTGATGGCCAGATTGCTTGATGGAGGTGACAAAAGAGCCATGATAATGTTGGTGAATTATTGAGGAGAAAAGGCTGATGGCACCAGCAGGGGGAAGCCATACGGCCCATAGGGAGCCGTATGGCACCTTTGGTGCCGTACGGTCACAGTTAAAATTTTGCCCTTTCTTCTTTCCACACTTGTCGCTTCGTGATTGGACCATCTTGACTCACCCATCCTTGGCTGCCATGTATCACAAGCTGGTGATATTATTTCCGGCTCCGTGTTCCCGCTCTGCAACAGCTTGCAACTGCTCCGTCGTGCGCGCTCTGGTATCCCGGTTGTCCGCTGGTCCAACACAAAAGTTGCTCCTCTCAATTTATGGTCACAGTGGCATATCTATAATATGTTGATAAGTTAGGAAATAACATAATATAATTTTAAATGCAAAGGATGTCTAGTAAAAGGCTCTTTAGGGTTACGGGGCCCGCCATGGGGTCCCAACGCTCGATTTTCAGAGGATACACCTATTTACTCGGTTTTGAGTCCAGATCACAGTCTCGAACTCGGTTTCTTCATCCGATGCACCGATAAGATAGTCGGTAGTCCTAAACCGCTCTATCTAGGGTTTTAGGTCGATTATCCATTTAGACCAATTTAAGGGTTTGGTTTAAGGGGTTCGAGATCGGGGTGTCTACAACATCCTTTCAAGTATGAGGTAAATTTAGTCACAAGTCCTCTACGTCATATTTAGTACATGAGTTTCATAGTTTGAATTTATAATGTTGGTAGTGGACAATGGGATAAGTGCATGTGATTTGAAGAGAGAAATATTATTCTTAATTGATTTGCCATGTTTTATTAATCGGGTGGGAATATTTCTTATGGATAATTTAGTGAATAAATATACTGAGTATTAGGATTATTATTAATAAGGTCTCAATTGATTTTATATATTCCAGTATGAATTGCTAGAGGAATTTTTACGTGCTTCAGACATAGTATCTTTTGAAAGAAAGCATTTAAGGTAAGGGAGACTACGCAATATTGATTCCGTGTCAGTTTGATCACGTGATTATTTCTTTGATATCCGTCACATCGTTGTGCTCTATTTTTTATACGTATATTGATTTCTCAGTTCAATTTGATATTAAGGTTGATTAAAAAAGTACTGATTTTATGAAAGCATGCTATATATGTGTTTTGGATCTCAAAGAAATGAGATTTGTTATATGGAATAGTTCGGTGTGGCTAATTATGTGAAGGTCGTAGAGGATTTGATTATTATGATTGAGTTGGTTTGGCTCCGAGTGTGGGCGCCAAAGATTGAGATCGAGTTTGTGTTTGATTGTTAGACCACTAGACCCGAACATAATTAGTGCATCAGACTGTGAAGTATGATCAATTGGTATTCGATTTGTGAAATTTGAGTCTTTTTGGTACGTCCATATTTATAATTTCATGGATTGTGTTTGTTGGGTATGATTATTATAAACCACTCCTATTACTTAATTTGATTGATCCCATGACCTAATTTTATCTTTTATGGACTTTAGGATATATTGTAAGAAGTTTCATACTTCACTTTAGTTAAGTCCATTTTTAGATAGTCTAGGCTTGTGAAGATTGACTCCTCAAATTTTGAAGAAATTTATCTAAGGCAACCTACCTCACAAGTGACCACACTTTGAGCAGTCACAAGTGACCACACCTGAATCAGTCACAAGTGACCGCACCAGATTCACTTTCAACTAATCACATCAGTGTAACTCTCAAGTGACCGCACCAAGCCACTCAAGTTGCCGCACTTGAAGTGACCGCAAGTCACTTAGCTTGCCTTATGAAGACCAAAGACTGAAGACTCAACTCAAGTTTGGTTAAACTTAACCATGGTCACACTAGTGTCCAAAGCATTGGTTAGTTTACAACGTTGCAAAATTCAAAATTCAAATTTTGAATTCAACTGTCATCTAACGGTGTGATGGTACATTTGGACCACCACTACTCTGCAATAAAAGGACAACTCAGACTGAGCTCGAATTAGAATTCAACAGCTCATTGTCCTCCAAACTTGCTCCCCAAGATTTCTAACGGCTACCTCTCATTTTAAGGCTATAAATAGTCCTTGAGTTCTTCATTGAACATTGCTGAGATTCCAAGAGAGAAATTGCTGTTGAAATACTTGGTGATTGAAGATCATATTCAAGATTTCCAGAATCCTTTGAATCTTCAAGCATTTACCTTCAAATCTTCAAAGATCTCCAGCAACCTTCAAGCACATCAAATCTCAAGCCCAGCAACACTAAAGATTCATTAGGCTCTCAATCATATAGATTACATAGAGCTCCACACACACACCTCGATTGATCAATCACATAGATTGCATCATTAGGGATACACTGGTCTAAGTCTAGGATTCGTTCTTCATAGAAAATAGGTGTTGATTCAATACTTCATCTTTGTAATCTGTACTCTCAAAGAATCAATATATACCTCCATTCAAAATCCAAGACTGACCATCTTGGTAAAGGACGTAGATCTTTTAACAGATCGAACCTTTCCAAATCCTTGTGTCATTTACTTGCTGCTTTTACATTTCTGTAAATTTACTTTCATCTTATTCTTATTGTTCTTCATTGTTCATATTAATCTTGTTTGTCGTTTAGTGTTTTTGATCTTTCAGATATTCAAATTTGTTGTGAATTGTGTTTGTATGTTTGTCCTATTGCCTAAGCTAAATTCTGACTAACTTATCATTTGCCAAAACTTCCAAGACACTATATTTCAATCTCTCAACCTACCGCACCAAATCATCTTTTACCTACCGCACCTAAGTTGCCGCACTCTACCTACCACGCAACTTAACCTAACTCATTTGTATCAAAAACATCCGCTGTGCATATCACACTTGAACTAGTGGTTTTTAAGTAACCGCAAATTCATTGAGTAAGCATAAGGTTGAATTTTGAAAAAAGGTTGAAATTTTAAATAGGCTATTCACCCCACCCCCCCCTCTAGCCTCTTTTCATACCCTTGTTGTGTCTTTGGGACCAACAAGTGGTATCAGAGCAAACACCTTTCATAAAACTCTTGTTTTTCAAGCTTAACAGCTTGGGTGCCGATTCAATATGGCAAGTCAGAAAACTATGGCAACAGTTAACTTCACTCACGTTCCAGCATTCGACGAAGATAACTTTGACGTATGGAAGCACAGCATTCTAACTCAGTTCTACTCCATGGACGAGCAACTTGGTGATTGTCTTACCATTGGACCATACTTCCCAATGAAAGCTAATCCGGATCCAGAAACCAATGGTGCAAATCCGACTCTCAAGAAACCAAAAGCTGAATGGACCGATGAAGAAAAGAGATTGGTTGGAATGGATATGAAAGCAAAAAGCATACTTCTAAGTACCTTGAGTATGTCACAGCGTCGACAGATCATGGAATGTTATACTGCAAAAGAACTTTGGGATGCAATTGAAGATTACATCGAAGGAGATCAAGCTTGCAAGGAAAGTAAAAGATTTGAAATTCAAAGAAGATTCAACAACTTTTCTAAGATCCCCGGTGAATCACTTAGAGCCACTTATGATCGATATTGTGAGATCGTAAGCACTTATACAACACTTGGAAAGAAGCTTACCAAGAAAGAGATCAATGTAAATTTTCTTGCTGCTCTTGGTTCTCAATATCTTCACAAAGGAAACACTCTTGAAGATACAAAGCTACTAGATGATATGTCACTCAGAAGCCTCTATGCCAACCTTAAAGTTTTTGATATCAAGCTCCACAACATTGAAGAGATGGAAGGAAAAACAAAGAGATTGTCGTTGGTCGCTAAAAAGGAAGAAATGGTCGAAGAAGAAGATCAAAAAATCTCCACATCTGAGTTACTAGATATGGACGATGATGACTTTCCTATGTTCGTGAAAAGATTTCAAAAGTTTAGAAAATCAGTAAGGCCCGGATCATCAAGCAAGGCTTCAGCAAGGTTTTCAAGGAGCAGCTCAACAAACAAGAAAGAGTACTCCAACTTCTCCAAGAAGAAAGAGGATCTCGTTTGTTTTAATTGCAGGAAACCAGGTCATTTCGCATCAGAATGCCCAATTCCCAAATTCGAGTACATGAAGAATAAAAGTAACTTCACTCCGAGATATTCAAAGCAAAAGGGAATGGTTGCTGAAGAGGACTCTACCACAAAAGAGTTAGCTACCTGGATAGAGTCGGATTCTGATGAAAGCGACGAGGATTCTGAAGAAGGTCACATTTGTTTGGTCGTTCATTCCGATGATGAGGATGATAATGAAAATCATCGCTCACCAAATGAAAAACCTAAACGGATAAGCTATACGGCCGATGAACTTGCTGAAAAGGGATTCCTAACTCCAGTTTAAAAGAATGGTGATCTTCTATTTTTAAGATGTGACGTGAGTGCAGCAAAGAAGGTTCTATCTAATCCCAAAATGAAGGAAGCTCAAGCTACCACACCTCAAGTAAAGTTTGACATTTCCCCCGATAAACAAGAAAAGATGTTTATGAAAGCTGAACAGGTAATCAGTTAGTTTACTGGCATGAAGGAAGCTTTAGCACTTTCAACTGAAGAAATTTCCCAGCTTAAGACGGAGAAATCTCTACTAAAATCTGAACTCACCCTCCTTAAGGAGCAGATCAAGAGTATGACTCCTCTTACTGATCGAAACCATTTCTTAGAAGAACAAAAAGCTATATTTAAAGTTAAAAACGATGAATTGGTTGCTGAGATAAATGATCTCAAAAGGATTACTAATGAGTGGACCAATTCGCGTGTCACTATGGAACAAATCTTAGAATCCCAAAAGCTTAGTGGTAATAAGGAAGGCTTGGGATTTCAAACTAGTGACAACTTTAAATGTGCATCTTGTTGTGAAAGAGATGAGAAATTTACCCAGCAAACTTTGGAAGGGTCAAAGGCTAAACATCATGTTTCAAAGGGTCAAGGACAAGAACCAAAGAAGAAACTAGAGTGCAACTATGTCTACCCTAAGAAACAAACTGGAAAGGAAAAGTTGAAAGGTATTGCCATGGATGAACCTACCGCAGGAGCAAGCTCCAGCAAGGTAGCAGAGTCACACTGCCGCATGCACTTGCCGCGAGGTCAAGTGACCGCACCAAGGAAACTGGCGATCGCATGGAAGCCAGCGATCGCAAATGGTGGCAAGGCGGCATAGTTTAAAAGGATGAATTTTGTAAGGGCGACCGCATCCATACCAGTTAATGATGTTGTGCTCAAGACTTCAACTAAGTTTGTTAACCCTCAGTTGGGTGGCTTTCACCATTGTTTTGTGTGTGATGATTATGGTCACAAGGCTGCTGAATGTCTTTTAAGATTCACACCAAATCCCAGAAGGTTTAAACCACCTTCTGTGAGGAAAGTGTGGGTTGTCAAAAGCTGCTAATCTTTAGGACCCAAAATAATAAAGGGGACCTCGATCTTAAATGTTTATTTTGTAGGTCCTCTACTTAATGGCTGGTCACTCCAATGAAGCTACAAGTTTATGGTATCTAGACAGTGGATGCTCAAGGCATATGACTGGAGATATCAACCTACTGGAAAGTGTCCATAATAAAAAAGGTCCAGCAATCACTTTTGGCGATAACAGTAAAGAAAAGACCATTGGATACGGAGTAATCAGAAAAGGAAGAATAACAATCCAAGATGTTTCTCTAGTCACTGATCTGAAACACAATCTTCTCTCAATCTCACAATTTTGCGACAAAGGATTGCAATGCCATTTCACCTCAACTCATTGCTTAATCAAGGATGGCAATTCTGGCGTCACTTTGCTAAAAGGGATTCGTAAGAAAAATGTTTACATTGTTGATTTCAATTCTTCTTGTATTTCTTCTAATCTCTGTTTTGTAGCAAAGAATGTAAGCAAAAATAGTTGGCTTTGGCATAAACGACTAAGTCACTTTAACTTCAAGTATCTCTCCAAGATTGGTAGAGAAAATCTAGTTCGTGGTCTACCCAAGGTAGCTGATCACCACGATGAAAAGTGCTCAGCTTGTTAACTAGGCAAATAACCAAAAGCGTCTTTGTCCAGCAAGACGACTCCTTCAACTTCAAGATATTTGCATCTACTACATATGGATTTATTTGGACCTGTCACTACCACAAGTATTGGAGGAAATAGATATACCTTAGTTGTGGTAGATGATTATTCAAGATATACGTGGGTTGAAATGATAATCTCAAAAGATGATTGTTATGACATTTTAACCGCGCTCTTTAGACAGCTCCAAACTCAAAAAGAAGATGACATCATTAGTGTTCGATCTGACAATGGTACAGAATTCAAGAACAACGGTGTTGCTCAGTACTGTGATGATCATGGTATTGACCACAACTTCTCTGCTGCTGGAGTTCCACAACAAAACAGTATAGTGGAAAGGAAGAACAGAACGTTGATAGAGGCTGGAAAGACAATGATTGCGGAAGCAAAGCTACCACAATATTTTTGGGCTGAAGCCATCAACACAGCATGCTTTACTCAAAATAGATCCCTCATCAACAAGACCTACAAAAAAACTCCTTATGAACTTTGGAGAGGAAGAACCCCCAACATCGCCTACTTCAAGATTTTCGGATGCGAATGCTACATTCTTTACAACGGTAAAGAATATCGAGGTAAATTTGCTCCTAAGGCCGATGAAGGTATATTTGTTGGGTATGCTAAACACTCAAAAGCTTTTCGTGTATTTAATAAAATAACTCTTAAGATAGTAGAATATGTCCATGTTACTTTTGATGAACATTCTCTCCTTGAGCCACATTTGGCTTCAAATGTTGCTGATGATTTTGTTAAGCTTAATAAGATAGGTACAAATCAACCACAAAATCAATCAACTCAAGGAAATCCATCTACCTCAACTGCATCTCCATCTACCACACATGAAGCACCAGAAGCTACCACATCTGTTACTACCTCACATGGAGATGAAGTTGAAACACCCATCAATGTTGAAGAACCAATCCCTCAAATTACTTATGATTGGGATGGCACAAATGATGTACCAATAGAAGATTTTCAACAACCATCAACTCAACCAGACATACCTCAAGGAGTTCGTGAGGTCAGATATCACCCAATTCAGAATATCATTGGTGACCTACATTCTGGTGTTCGAACAAGAAGATCAAACTATGATGCACTTACCACATTCATATCTCAAATTGAACCCAAAAAAGTTGATAAAGCACTCCAGGATTCAAGTTGGGTTGTTGCTATGCAAGAAGAGCTCAACCAATTTGAAAGATGTAAAGTTTAGACCTTAGTTCCAAGACCAAAAGATCAAGGAGTGATTGGTACAAAATAGGTGTTCAGAAACAAGATGAATGAGAATGGAAGCATTACAAGCAACAAAGCTAGGTTGGTTGCACAAGGCTACAGACAAGAAGAAGGCATTGATTATGATGAAACTTTTGCCCCGTTGCAAGACTTGAAGCTATAAGGATATTCTTAGCTTATGCCTCTTACAAAAGATTCAAGCTATATCAAATGGATGTGAAGAGTGCATTTCTCAACGGTGAACTTCAAGAAACAGTCTTTGTTGCTCAACCACCCAGATTTGAAGATCAAAAATTTCCAGATCATGTCTACAAACTCCGTAAAGCTTTGTATGGACTCAAACAAGCTCCACGAGCATGATATGATACTTTATCTAAATTTCTCCTAGAGAAAGGTTTCAAGCATGGTAAGATTGACACAACTCTATTCATTGCTAAATATCATGATCATACTTTACTTGTTCAAATATATGTAGATGGTATTATTTTTGGTTCTACTAATGAACTGTTGTGTAAGCGATTTGAGAAACTCATGAAAAGAAAATTTGAGATGAGCATGATGGGAGAATTGGCATTCTTCCTTGGACTTCAAATAAAACAATGTGCTGAAGGCATTTTCCTCAACCAAGCAAAGTACACAAGAGATCTTATCAAGAAATTTGGACTTGAAAATGCAAAGGCATACGACAGTCCTATGGCTACTGGTAACAAGCTAGATAAAGACTTGAAAGGTACGAAGGTTGATCAAACCTTGTACAGAGGTATGATTGGCTCTCTTCTATACTTAACTGCTAGTAGGCCAGATATCATGTTTAGTGTTTGCGTTTGTGCTCGTTATCAAGCTGATCCTAGAGAAGCACATCTTATTGCTGTAAAACGTATTATTCGATATCTATCTGGGACTACTAACCTTGGACTTTGGTACTCCAAAGATTCGAATTTTGATCTTATAGGTTACTCAGATGCAGACTATGCAGCATGTACCATTGACAGGAAAAGCACAAGTGGAACTTGTCATTTCCTTGGAAATCGACTAGTTTCATGGGCAAGCAAGAAACAAGCCTCAGTCTCTGTATCTACCACAGAAGCTGAATATATAGCTGCTGGAAGCTGCTGCTGCCAAGTGCTGTGGATGAAGCAACAATTCTATAACTATGGAATAAATGAAGAGAATTGTCCAATCTATTGTGATAACACCATTGTTGTTTCCAACAACCCTGTCATGCATTCCAAGACTAAACACATTGATATCAAATACCATTTTCTCAAGGATCGTGTGGAAAAAGGTAACATCCATCTAGAGTATGTGAGTACTGACGATCAAATTGCAGATATTCTCACCAAGGCTCTTGATTCCAAGAGATTTATGTATCTTAGAGGAGAAATGGGTATGCTAGAACTTTAAAACCTTGTCCATATGATTTTTATGTACTAATGTTTGTGTTTTCTATAAGTTCAACTCCTAGTATGTATTCAAGCGATAAATCAACTAACGGTCAGCAAAGGTCACGGTCACATTGATCTACAACTGACCGCACCCTATTGACCGTACATATCCAAGCTACCGCATTATCAAAGTTACCACAACGACAATATATTTCAAGATTTTGAAGAAACCCATCAAGATGGAAAATGATGATATGTGTTTACTACTTTGAAGAAGTACTCAACCAAGGTATGACCTCAAGCTACCGCACCAGTCGCGGTCGATCATAAGCTACCGCATTCTAAGGACTCTAGGTAAGTCTTTCTAACTTAGAGATATTTAGGATGCTTTGACCAAGTCTACCTCAAGGGTAATTAGGTAATTTCTAATTTTCCCCCGCTTCTCATTTATTTCAAATCATTTGGAAACTATTTTAATTCTGCATTTAATATTATTCCCATATCATTGTTTTCCGTCATTGGTCACCTCGATAAGATAAAAGGACTCCTTGCATTTAATTCTGGACTGCGCAGAGTTGATGTTCCATCACTCCACTTCCTGACATCTTCTCAGCTTTATGCGCCTCCACCACCCTCTCCTCCTTCACTCTACAACTCCTGCACTCTCTCTTATTTCTCTCTAACTTCTCTCTACTTTCTCTCTCTATAACCTCCGTCTACATCTCTCATTCTCTCCATATATATGGCTAACCCAATCTCTAAATCATCACAATCTTTTCCTAAGAAGCAACAACTTCCGATTCTCTCAAGAATGGTAAGAATTTCTGAACCTTAACTCTATATTTTCAAGCATTTCAATTCCCTGTTTTATGTTCATGGCGGGTTTTAAAACCCTTTCATATTCTAGGTTGATTTTATTAATTTCATGAATAACTGTTAGCATAATATTTAGATTTGTGTGTATTAATGCCTATAATGGTTGTAATTCGTGATTTCATGCTTATTTCATCTTGGTATTTGGATTTTACTTACCCAAATGGGTTTATGGTTATTTTCAGTTTTCTCCACATTCCCCTTTCATATTTTGGGTTTATTGATTGATTATTCATGAATTTGATGTGATTTTTGCGTTTAATCGGGTTCCTAGATACTATATATATGACTTTTATGCATTTTTATGCATTTTCTGGAAAATCTGGGTTCGTGAACCTTCATGGTGTTCTTCGTGTTCTTGAAGATGTTCTTCATGTTCTTGGCAAAACTACCTTTTCGATCCAAAATTTTTAGACCAATCTTTTGATCCGTTGTTTGTCACTTTTTAATCCATTTACGTTTTTAGTGCTAAATGTTTGTCCATTCTCTAATATTTCCTAAGGCAATCGACCGCACTCCTCACTTGCCGTGCATCTTACTTGCCGCATCTGTCAAGTGACCGCACTCACAGCTCTCAACTAAACTTTTTACTTGTTTTTCTTTCAGGACTTAAACAACTTTGTTCCTGGGCTAGTTATTAACATGGATTCTCTCAAAGGCGATGCAATTGGCCGCAATCTAATCAACCGCTTTGAGGCATCCGGAATTCTCTCCCTATTCACCATTGCTCAAGACTATCATGTTCTAGCATTTGTGGACCAGTTCTTCGACTCTGCAAAAGAAAAGTCTGAAATTCTAGATGATGGTTCCACAAATAAGTATCTGAAGGCTAAAGTGAGTAGCAAGATAATGACTATTGATAGGGATGACATTGTAAACATTCTGGAGCTGGAAGTAGAGGAAGGTCAGGCTTACCCTATCAAGCTAAGTTCTAAAGAGTTAAATGCTTTAGCTCGTCGATTAGTAAACACAACAAACATCACCAAGGTCCCTCGAAAATAATTTAATGAAGTCATGTATCACATCTGCCACTTGGTTGGCCAGACTATTTGCTGCAAAACTGGCAACAAGGCGAATCTGAATCATCCTCAGTGGAGATGTCAGCTGCTATTTATTTGGGTAGAAAAATGGATTGGGGTCAGATTATTTACAACTCCATTGTTGAAAATTTCCGTGCGTATCAAGATGCTCGTGATGAAGGAAAGCCAAATTATAGGACCACCACTAGGTTCATTACTTACCTCATGGCTTATATCAAGGAAATCAGGTCTGAGTACCTAAAAATGGAGGCTGATTTGGTTGTTCCTATCTCCAAGACAAAGATTTTCACTCGTGGCAACATGAAAGCCAACTTTAGGAACCGGTTTGGAGATGATCTCTACCAGAAGTACAGAAATGCTGATCCTGTTGAACCTTACGAGCCACCAAAGTTCACAAAGCAAGCTCTTGCCTCACTTGGAGGAAATCTTGATGACGAAGACAGTGATGATAATGAAGGAACTGAAGATCAAGGAGATTCTGAGAAAACCAAGGATGAACCAACTGTGGTTGCCGCACCAGTAAAAGGAAAGGAGAAGGTTACCGCATCTCATTCAACCGCATCTGCACGGTCTAGCAAACCTAACCCCAAGGCTGGTATCAAAATCAGAGAGCCATCTGCCTCTCTTGAGAAATTCACTTCTACTTCACCCAAACCATCAAAAGCTGCCGCACCTTCAATCCCCAAGAAGCCAAATAAGGTTGCCGCAGTCCCTCACGCATCAAAATCTACCAAGTTCTCTGTCCCTCTCAAACCATCCAAAGTTGCTGTACCCTCTCTCACCAAATCCAAACCCTCTTCCACGGAAACTTCTGAGGGGGAGTCCCAAAAGAAGAGACCTCACTCTCTTAGCCCTGTCAAGACCAATCTCAAAAAGGCTAAGGTTACAAAGCCTCAAGTCCTTGTTCCTTCCCCCACTTTTTCTCATGCTAGTTCACCTCAAGATGTGGTTGATGTTGTTGTTCCTAAGGCTGCCGTAAAGCCAAAATCTAAAACTCCTCCTGCCGTATCAATGACCAAGGAACTGACTCTTGTGGATGAGAATAGTTCTGAAGAGCAAGTTGAAAGTAGCTCTGAAGCTATTGAGGAAGTTTTTGCAGAGAAAATTCAAGATACTAATGAGCATGATAATGAAGATATTGCTCCTGATGCATCTGATAAGGATGCTGCTAATAGTCCAACGTTTGATCCCAAGGCTCCTGAAAAGCCTGTTGACATTGATGTTGAGATTCCTGACAAGACTGTTGATGTTGAGATTCTTGAAGGCGAATGCACTGAAGATGCTCGTGATATCACTAAGTCACCTTGCCGCACCATTCCTCCACGGTCACCTACTCCTCCTCTCATTGTTTCAGATGCCTCATCTCAGTCGACCGCAGATTTGCTTGCCGCAGTGCAGCTGCTGGTCCAACACCAAAAAGAAACCAACTCTCAGGTATCTCTTCTCTCTTCTAACTTGATTGCTCTCCAATCTCAGGTCACTGAAATCAAAACTACTCAAGCCTCTCTACAACACCAGATTACCTCCCTTCCCTCCCAGATGATTGATACCATTAAGGGGGAGAGTGAGTACATTACAAAGGCTATTCGTGACTCTCTCTCTGGATCAACAAGCTCAAGTTCTTCCACATTGACATCTGCCGCTCCACCTCCTGCCACACCATCTACTTTGCAGAATACCATCTCTAGTGACTACTTAAAAGAGGCACTCAGAATTCAAACTGATGCCCTAAATAGATGTGTATTAAACGGTCTGGAGGAAGCTAGCAAAGAGCTATCCAAGGCCATGGGTGCTGATAAGCAGGAAATGAAGGATGAGTTAGGCACTGTGCTGGAAACTCTCAAGAAATCTTTGAAAGAATATTTATCTATTAACATGAATGCAGGTTTGATAGCTGTTGCTGAAAAGTTTGTACCCAAGATTCAAGCCATGACTGCCGCGATGCAAGTGCAAACCGATAGGATTAAGATTGCTAACAATCGAATTGAGAGTCAATCTACGAAAATTGATCTCTTATCAAACAGGGTTAACACAACATTGAACCGGCTGAGTCGTGGAAGCACTCAAGGAGGACATGGAAGCTCTCAGGCTCAAGGAGAAGAAAATGATGAAGAGGAAGATGGAATCAGTGTTCCAATCATGATTCCTGGTCTACCTGCTCCTGCCTACCTCTTTCCATTCTCCTCAACTCTTTCTGATGTTGATGTCATTCAAGTTGATCACATCTAAACTTACCGTGCGTGAAGTGACCGCACTGGATATTTATGTTATGATGGCTGTCTCAAAAACAATGTTTATTTTATGTTTGTTTCTATTTGGGTATGTAAGTTAAAATAATGCTCCTCTTTTGTTTTGTACTCCTTAAATGCTTGAATGCTTATCTCTTTATGGAGTATGTTATTATTGTTGGTGTTTGATGCATTTCTACCTCACTATGATTATTTCTCTTGAAATGCTTCAAATCATATTTCTATCTTGCTAGGATTAGTAATTTTATTTTCTTTTTAGGATGATAGAAATCTATGACATTGGCTTAGTGAGTGCATTGACTTGGGACATGAACTTAATAAAAATTTATTCATTTGAAAACATGTTTTTACCAAGTACAATGAATTAGCCTTTGTTATAGTAGGTAATGGTCTCAATTAAATAGAGGGAGGTTGTTGGGTATGATTATTATAAACCACTCCTATTACTTAATTTGATTGATCCCATGACCTAATTTTATCTTTTATGGACTTTAGAATATATTGTAAGAAGTTTCATACTTCACTTTAGTTAAGTCCATTTTTAGATAGTCTAGGCTTGTGAAGATTGACTCCTCAAATTTTGAAGAAATTTATCTAAGGCAACCTACCTCACAAGTGACCACACTTTGAGCAGTCACAAGTGACCACACCTGAATCAGTCACAAGTGACCGCACCAGATTCACTTTCAAGTAATCACATCAGTGTCACTCTCAAGTGACCGCACTAAGCCACTCAAGTTGCCGCACTTGAAGTGACCGCAAGTCACTTAGCTTGCCTTATGAAGACCAAAGACTGAAGACTCAACTCAAGTTTGGTTAAACTTAACCATGGTCACACTAGTGTCCAAAGCATTGGTTAGTTTACAACGTTGCAAAATTCAAAATTCAAATTTTGAATTCAAGTATCATCTAACGGTGTGATGGTACATTTGGACCACCACTACTCTGCAAGAAAGGACAACTCAGACTGAGCTCCAATTAGAATTCAACAGCTCATTGTCCTCCAAACTTGCTCCCCAAGATTTCTAACGGCTACCTCTCATTTCAAGGCTATAAATAGTCCTTAAGTTCTTCATTGAACATTCCTGAGATTCCAAGAGAGAAATTGCTGTTGAAATACTTGGTGATTGAAGATCATATTTAAGATTTCCAGAATCCTTTGAATCTTCAAGCATTTACCTTCAAATCTTCAAAGATCTCCTGTAACCTTCAAGCACATCAAATCTCAAGCCCAGCAACCCTAAAGATTCATTAGGCTCTCAATCATATAGATTACATAGAGCTCTTGATTCTTACACACACACACCCCGATTGATCAATCACATAGATTGCATCATTAGGGTTACACTGGTCTAAGTCTAGGATTCGTTCTTCATAGAAAATAGGTGTTGATTCAATACTTCATCTTTGTAATCTGTACTCTCAAAGAATAAATATATACCTCCATTCAAAATCCAAGACTGACCATCTTGGTAAAGGACGTAGATCTTTTAACAGATCGAACCTTTCCAAATCCTTGTGTCATTTACTTGCTGCTTTTACATTTCTGCAAATTTACTTTCATCTTATTCTTATTGTTCTTCATTGTTCATATTAATCTTGTTTGTCGTTTAGTATTTTTGATCTTTCAGATATTCAAACTTGTTGTGAATTGTGTTTGTATGTTTGTCCTATTGCCTAAGCTAAATTCTGAGTAACTTATCATTTGCCAAAACTTCCAAGACACTATCTTTCAATCTCTCAACCTACCGCACCAAATCATCTTTTACCTACCGCACCCTAAGTTGCCGCACTCTACCTACCGCGTAACTTAACCTACCACACTGTTTCAATAAAAAACAACTCTAACTCATTTGTATCGAAAACTTCCGCTGTGCATATCACTCTTGAACTAGTGGTTTTTAAGTGACCACAAAATTCATTGAGTAAACATAAGGTTGAATTTTGAAAAAGGGTTGAAATTTTAAATAGGCTATTCACCCCCCCTCCTTCTAGCCTTTTTTCATACCCCTGTTGTGTCTTTGGGACCAACAGTGTTATTTGATATTTGTGTTTCATTGTCCTCTGTGATACTGTGTATCCGCTTTCTTACTGGGCCACCCAGCTCACCCCTTCCAGTTTCAGTTTTGCAGTTAAGTATTGATCGGGGCTCGAGACGGCAGAAGTGGAATGGAGTAATTTATAAAAGGTTGGAGTTATTAATGATATATTGTACAGTGATATTAGAAATTTTGAGATGTAATATATAGATTTTTATTGAATATTAAGTTATGAAAATTTTGGGTCGCTACAGTTGGTATGTGAGCATTGGGATTGGATCTTGAAAGTGAATAAGAACTCTGACATTGAGTAGTTTTGGATACTTGAATATTACGATTTTGAGAGATTAGTAAAACTAAGTTTTCTATGAGGTCAACTAGTTACTTTGTCGTGGAGGAATCGTGGAACAGAAGCTTTACGGATTTGGGAGATGAACTTAAGATAGAATTCAAGGACGAATTCCTTTTGTTGGGGGGGGGGGAAGAATGTAATATTCTGAAAATTTATCAGTATTATTTTGGATTTTAATTAGTTTTGGGCTTTAGTTATTATAATTTATTTGAGGTTGGGCTCGTAAAATATAAAGTTAATATGGCTTTAAGGATTTAAAATTATAGCTTGTTAAGATACAGTTTTGGGTTAGTAAATATTACCAGTAGGTTTTTAGATTTGGTTGGATTATTTTGAATATTAATTAAGTAAATTAACGATATCTCTTCAAACAACTTACTTTAACCCTAGTATTTGATCGCTTGGCACAGAAGAGGCAGCGGCGCGAAAACCGAGAGAGCCTAACGATGTTGAACATCCTTTCAAGTATGAAGTAAATTTAGTCATAATTCCTCTACGTCGTATTTAGTACATGAGTTTCTTAGTTTGAATTTATAAAGTTGGTGGTGGAGAATGGGATAAGAGCATGTGATTTGAAGAGAGCAATACTATGCTTAATGGATTTACCATTGTTAGTACCTCACTATGCTTAATCACAAATTAATCATAGTAAAACATGTTTTGATAAATAAATAATCAAGCTCAGTTGATTATATGATGTATAAAAAGACCTGACCACAGGCAACCCAAGACAAAGTTCAACAGATAAGACTGTCCTGCATCTACACCACTCAACAGTCAACATTACATGATATACCTATCATCTATACATCAAAAAAACTGAATAACCACCTATTACAGACTCCATTACATTCAAATGTATTTACAAGATGCTAATTACAAACAAGCTTCAACAGCCAAAGCCTTAAAGGCCCAACATCTAAGACCCCTGCCTCAACAGCTAAGACTGCTCTTGATGAACAGCTGACCCCACCTTGCCAAATCTTTGAAGAATGATTATTCCAATAAATCCAATCATTGGAATAACTCATATTGAAGCTTGATCAAGCCTCCATAGTCCTCTCTTGACAACTTGCATAAGGAAGGAGTAAAAACCTATCTTCACCAAAGTCAAAAGACAAACCATTAACTCCGCTGCACCTTTGTTCCACAAACGGCTACTCTTGTGCCCTTGTCCCCCAACGGCTATATGCCAACCCATATATAAAGGAGCATACTGGCATATTGTCAAGTCAACCCTGAAAAACCCCTAGAACCTTTAAACCTTTGAAAAACCTTCATAACCCTTTGTAGCTTCCCTGCATTCACACTATGCAGTCTTGAATAATTGCATAAATCCCCTGCAAATATTGTGCCATCTTGCACCCAGTTACAACCCACACCCAGCCAGCTAACAGCCAAGATATTTTCATTTGTAAACACACTTATGATTTTTCTTTTTCTTTTCTCGCTTTGAAAGAAGCAACCTTAATTGAAGTGTCAATTGAGTAGAGGGGGTTCTAGGAACTTGCCTTATCAATTCTTGTAACTCTTAGTGAAGAGAATATTATAGTGAATTGATCTCACTATTCTTCAACAGTGGGGGTGGATGTAAGAGAAGGGTTTTGCCTCTGAACCACTTTAAAATAATGTGTACACTCTTATCCATACACTTACACACACACACACACACACTACACTTTTTCCTTTCATTTCTTTACTTATTTATATTCCCCTGCACATTTCTTTTATTTATTATTTCTTAACAGCTAACCTCAAACTGTTAGCTGTCCAAGTTTAAATCTATATGTTCATTTAGTTAAACAGGGCCCTTTCAATTGGCATCAGAGCTTGGATTCACCATAAAGAGTCTAACAACTTGTGAAAGATTCATTCAACCCACCATGCCTCTGTTAGTACCCGACCTCAAAATGAGTTTATTAGGGCTTTCCCAAATAAACAAGGACTTTATGGGAATTAGAAACCTCGCAAAGATTTGTTCCGGATTCCTAAAATACCTCATTTATGACAAAATCCATCAAAATAGGTAACTTATGGTTTCCTTAAAACCATGCAGAAACCCTAGCTTAAGAATCAAGCCAGCCCGCATCTTTGGCCACGCGGCCAACATTTCCGCACCCCAACCTTGGCCACGCGGCCATTCTTGTCGCCGTCTTCAATCATGGCCAGGCGGCCAACCTTGTCCCGGATGATCTTAGCCGTCAGATCTTCCCATCAGTTTACTATATAAACTCATTCCACTCCATTGGTTTGGGGGATCCCGAGTTTGAGAGTCTTAAATCCGATTTGAGAGTTCTTAAACATTATTTTGCTCCCTAATTTAGCATTCAAACACTCAAGGAGATCAAGGTTTATTTCTTGCCAACTGTTAGTACCCGACCTGAAAATGAGTTTATTAGGACTTTCCCAAAAATACAAGGACTTTATAGGAATTAGAAACCTTGCAAAGACTTGTCCCGGAGTCCCGAAATATCTCATTTATGACAAAATATATCAAAATAGGTAACAAATGGTTTCCTTAAAACCATTCAGAAACCCTAGCTTAAGAATCAAGTCAGCCTGCTGAATTGGCCACGCGGCCAACCTTGCTGCGCGGTGATCTTGGCCACGCGGCCACTCTTGTCACCGGCTTCACCCATGGCCAAGCGGCCAACCTTGCTCTGGATGATCTCAGCCGTCAGATCTTCCTATCAGTTTACTATATAAATCAATCCCATGCTATTGGTTTAGGGGCCGATTTTGAGAGTTCTAAACTCCGAATTTTGGAGTTCTTAAACACTATTTTTCTCTCTAATTAGGATTCAAACACTCAAGAAGATCCAAGGTTTATTTCTTTCCAACATAGGTAAGTGTTCTAACTTTTTCTTCATGTTCTTGCATCATTTTTAATGTAGATCTTTTATATTCATGTTCTTGCATGTTTATTTATGGTTTCTTCATATTATTTGCATGTTCATTCATATGTTCATATATGTTCTTCGCATGTTCTTCGTATTCATAGATTAAAACCTTATTTATGCTATATTTAGGGTTGCGATCTTCATAATTACATGTTATTTCATAGCCGATGATGATCTAGGGTTCATCGACCCGAGGATGATCTAGGAATTACTTCTAAACCCTAATCTTTAGGTAATTCCCCCCTCATTATACATGATCCCGATTCTTCTGCCTATTCTAAATTCTTTTCGAACTACGCTGACCTGAGCTTCTCACATTGAGAGGAACGTAGGCAATCTTTGGATTCGGTCTCAATCACTAACACACTACATACACCGCATCATGATAGAAAGACCGATCAATTCGGGCAATAGGAGTGATAACGTCCAATATTCTTCTCTTGTTGTAATTTGACCCCCGAACCCATTAAACATGCTTTTTCTCAATGTTTTGGCTATAATTAAAACGGCGTGGCGACTCGCATATTTTTTATGTTACTATGAATATCCCAAATTCAAACACACGTATTCACAGTGGCGACTCCGCTGGGGACTGCTTTGAAACTTTTTCAAACTTAGTGGGTCTAACTTTCGTTCACATCATGATGTTTGCCATGTTCTCACATGCACCTTACACTTTGCCATGTTCTCACATGCACCACACACTTTGCCATGTTTATACATGCACACACTTGCCATGTTTACACATCCACACACCTGCCATGTTTACACATGCACACACCTGCCATGTTTACACATACACACACCTGCCATGTTTACACATGCACACACCTGCCATGTTTACACATGCACACTTGCCATGTTTTCACGTGCCCCCTACAGTTAAGCCATGTTTACACATGCACCCGCGCACTCCGCCATGTTAATACTTCTACCTTGTACCTTGTACCATGTACCCTTGTTATCTTCGCTTTAGTATTAGGGTCAAACAAAACTCTGCTCTGCTCCCTTGTACATTATTCTCTCTCTCTCGCTCTCTCTCTAATGCATTGCATTTGCATCATCCTAACATTAAAAACTTCTCTCTTTTATCCCTAAAAAAAATTAGTTTTTACCACACACTACCACTAGTCCGTGTCAGCACTGCACAGGTCCCCATTACCCAGAGTATTCGATGTGCAGGAATTTGTGCGCTACTATCGCCCTCTTTTCGAGTCACTCGTCTACTCCACTCACCGTGTACGTTCCGCGAGCGGTGGGAACCTTTTACCTTACCCGTGTCAACCCACACATAGAGATTAGGACACTTCTTGGTCCAACCAATTAGGATGTAAATAAATGGAAAACTTTTCGTTAAATAAAATGTGCATTGCATCTATGCGACCTCCAAGGTCCATCGCTCACCCCTTGGGCCATCTATCAAAATTCCTCATCTTGGCCTATCTAGGTTACCTACCCATCATTGCGACCCATTTGGGTCTACCCTTCATCTCGGCCCGCTTTGGTCAAAATCCCACCATCCTTTGGCCTCTTAGGACAACTTGATCTACCTTTGACCTCCTAGGTCAACCTTCGACTGCCTAGGTCAACCTTCCCAACCTTTGACCTCCTAGGTCAACCTCATCCACCTTTGACCTCTTAGGTTAACCCTTGACCGTCTAGGTCAACCTCATCCACCTTTGACCTCTTTGGTCAACCCTTGACCGCCTAGGTCAACTTTATCCGCCTCCGACCTCTTAGGTCAACCCTTGACCTCCTAGGTCAACCTTATCACCTCCGACCTCTTAGGTCAACCCTTGACCACCTCCGACCCCTTATGTCAACCTTATCACCTTTGACCCCTAGGTCAAACTTATCTACCTTCGACCTCTTAGGTCAACCCTTGACATCCTAGGACAACCTTATCACATATAACCCCCTAGGTAAACTTTATCATCTTTGACCTCTTAGGTCTACCCTTGACCCCCTAGGTCAACCTCATCCACCTTCGACCTCTTAGGTCAACCTTTGACCCCCTAGGTCAACTTAATCATCTTTGACCTCTTAGGTCAACCTTTGACCCCCTAGGTCAATCTCATCCTCCTAGGTCAACCTTATCACCTTTGACCTCTTAGGTCAACCTTGGACCCCCTCGGTCAACATTATCACCCGTTGACCTCTTAAGTCAACCTTTGACCTCCTAGGTCAACCCAATCACCTTCGACCTCTTAGGACAACCCTTGACCTCCTAGGTCAACCTTATCACCTTTGACCCCCTAGGTCAACTTTATCAACCTCCGACCTCTTAGGTCAACCCTTGACCACCTAGGTCAACCTTATCACCTCAGACCCCTTAGGTCAACCCTTGACCTCCTAGGTCAACCCTATCACCTTCGACCTCTTAGGTCACCCCTCGACCTCTTAGGTCTACCCTTGACCGCCTAGGTCAACTTTATCCGCCTTTGACCTCTTAGGTCTACCCTTGACCTCATAGGTCAACCTTATCACCCTCGACCTCTTAGGTCACCCCTCGATCTCTTAGGTCAACCCTTGACCGCCTAGGTCAACTTTATCCACCTCCGACCTCTTCAGTCAACCTTTGACCCCTTAGGTCAACTTAATCACCTTCGACCTCTTAGGTCAAACTTGGACTCCTAGGTCAACCTTATCCGTTTTCGACCTCTTAGGTCAATCTTTGATTCCATAGGTGAACCCAATTACCTTTGGTCCTAACCCCCTTAGGTCGAACCGTCATCTTGGCCCACCTAGGTCATTATTTGACCCACCGTCGTCCAGACCAACCTAGGTCAACCCTTTTAGGTCCAACTTGTCCGTCTTAGGTTAAAACTACCCCTTCACCTTTGACCCGTCAAGGTCAATCCGTGACCCGCTTAGGTCGACTTACCTATCTTGGATCCATCTAGGTCAATCTCCAACCTTCCTTAGTCCACCAACCTGAATAGGTCAACCTTAGACCCGCTTAGGTCAAACCATGTCTATCCCGCTTAGATCATCCCATAGGCGAACCGCTACAACCCTCTATCTTGATTCATTCACCATATAGGTCAATCCAACCCTTCTCATTTAGGTCGGCCTATCCTTTACCCATCTAGGTCAACCCACCATTATCGTCGCATCCTAGCTTGAACCATTTCTTGTCTCAAACATTAGGTCAAACCTTAGGTCAAATTTAGGTCAAACCTTAAGTCAAACCTTACCCGATTCCTATAGGTCTTCCTCACCCATGCTTGACTACAGACCGAGTCATCTCCCTCTTTTTGACCCCTATGGTCATCTCTCACCTCTTTTTAAAAGTCTAACTTGATTCGAACTACGGCGACCTGAGCCTCTTATTGTGTGGGACCTCTCCCTCATGATAAGGGGAACGTAGGCAACTTCGGCCCGGTCAAACTTTCAATTTTTTACCAAAATGCATTTCAAAAATGTGGAGACCGACTCTTTTCCAAAAAATGATTTTATAACGATGCCTTATCATTAAATACGAATCTAATTCTTTCATGACTAGAGTTCTGCATCATGTCGGCTGCAAAGAACATCGAAGTTGCAACTGAAGCTGCTACCCAAGATCCCGAGACAATCCTCTACACCGGTACTGCTCTCAGTAAGCAAGCATCCCACTTCGAAGCCATCCTCGATGAACAAGCAATCCACTTTAAGGCCATTCTCAACGAGCAAGCAACACACTTTCAGAAGGAGATGCATAAGACCCTAAGAGATATCGAGAGGCGCCATTTGTCTGACATTCGTGGCGTTTATGATTACCTCAGTCGAGTTCTCCCTCTTGCTCAATGTCAACACCCGTGCGCTCCTCAAATGTACGGGCCGCCACAGACTGTCCCCATCGGGATGCCTCCTATGACTACTCATCAACAAGGGGTGCCGGTACCTAAATCACCCTCAAAGACAGTTCGTGAAAGGAAGGACTAGCGCGAATTCAACGACTTGGGTATGCCGTTATCCAAACTCTTCAAAAGTCTAGTTCAAGCCGGAAAGTTGTCTCCTTTGTTCAACTATGAACCAAGTAGGGTGAAGCAAGGCTTGGATCCCTCCAAACACTACCAATACCACCAGTACATTGGGCATGACACCGAAGATTGCCTCCAATTGAGGAGAAAGATTCAAAGCCTCATTGACAGCGGAGCCATCACCCGCCAACGGAATACATGGGCATGGGCAAAAGAGGAAATTGGGGCTACCTCCTTTAAATCAAAGAAAAGAAAAGGGTCATTCAGTCTTCGTAGGTTCTAGAGTGTCCTTAGTCAAAAGTCCACCTTGGACGATTTTTGTTTCTTTAAGTAAAAGTCCACCCCGGACTAGTCAGTTTAAATCTTTTAGTTTCAATAAAAGGGTCTTTATTTCTTTTCTTTTCTCTCTAGACTTGAGACATAAGCTTGCATATATCAATTTCATGAAAATTGTCTTATTCACCATTTTCGCTTGATTGCTATATCTTTATATGATGAATTAATCTTAATCTCACTCATTAATGACGACACATTAAAAGGTAAATGGACCCACAAACCATTCACATAACTAAGTAAACGATTAATCTCAAAATAACAAATGCTTCGATCAATTGGGATGAACGAATCACTTTCTCTTCTCTCTACATTCTACCCCCATACACTCTCTCTATACACTCACCCCTTGTACACACTTCATGTACACTCTCTAATACACCTTCTCCCATACACTATCCTCATAAGCCTCTCATCCCACCATTAGACCCCTTTTTATAAGGCCGTGACAAAGAAATGGACTGCGGTTGCTCATCATCAAATAGACATCCATGCTACCACAATTTAAAGGGTTGGTTTGTTCCCTTCATGAGTACTACATGCCGTTACACTGGGGCTGTCCGTATTCCATCGCAAATGTAAGACAAGTGCACGAAGTCATTCATGCCATTAATTGGTGCACGTGATAATCCAATGGAGCTCTACCGGTGAAAATCAAGGGGCTAGGATACCCGCCACCAGCAAAAGGCCGCTTGAACTATAAGGAAGCTACCTCGCAATCGAGAGAGGCGAAAGCAAACTAGGGGCTTGTCTTACCCAATGTTTCATGTACAAAAAAAAAAAAAAAAAAAAAAAAAAAGAAAAAATAAATATATGGCTCGCTAGGTTGAAACCCAAAAGGGCGACCTAGGCAAAAGTTAGAGCATTGCACAAAAAGAAGCCCGCTAGGTTGAAAACCCGAAAGGGCGGCCTAGGCAAAAAAAAGGGTGTGCACAAAGAGATAAAATAAAAAATAAAAAGAAAAATAGAAGGGGCTATCACCATGGAAAAGTAAAAGTCCATTTTCTTTTCACCTCAAATGTTCTATTTTCCTTTCTTTCCTTACAAAGTAGATAAACGGCAGCAACCCATGACAACTACGATGGAGCAATCCACTGCAACAACTACAAAGGAGTAATCCATCGCAATGAGCTACAAAGAACAACTCACCTCAAACGAACCTCACACCCCTAAACTCAAAACCCAACTTCATCGTCAACCGAGCAACCACTCAAAGCCAAACATAACCTACCTTGGGCCAACTTTCTTTCTTTTCTTTCCTCCCACACATACCCACTGAAACCTGACACCATCATCAAGCGGGTCATCCATGAACTACACGGACCTGAGCTCCTCACCTTAAGGAGAACGTAGGCAACCTCCCGGTTCGGTCCAAAATATACACAACCCACCTTGAACCAATTTCCTTTCTCTTCACTCTTCCCCATATATTTCTACTTCTGATCTCTTCACTCACAATTGATTAAAACATTTATTATTTCGAGACTACTTGCCTAAAACATAATCATAAGATGCATAACTAATCAACGAGGTCTATTCTCGAGCAATCAAATGAGAATCTTGAATAAAACAATTTTCAAATGTATCGACAAGTCTTCCGTTCTACAATCTTGGAAAGAGCTAAACACTTACTTTCTGTCAAGCAGGGGATTCCTCCCTTTTGTAGATATATACACTCAGTTGCCCAAAGAGTCAAAATGTGAGTACTATCTCTCTCTCTCTTACTCTCCCCAAAATGCCCCCGCATGTTTTCAAACAATTCTTTTTTCCTTTTTTTAGTCGACTGAATGATTTCAAAAAAAAAAAAAAAAAAAAAAAAAAAATGATGACGCAAAAGAGATGCCCGCTAGATTGAAAACCCGCAAGGGCGGTCTAGGCAGAAAAAAGGGTGCGTCTTAAAGGAGGTAGGATACCCCGCTCTACACCCTTACCGGACTGGGGCTTCCCCAACAGAATGGGTCGACTATGTGTTTTCTCGGAGAATAGCGAGGTCCCAACAAGAATATACTAGAAGAAGGGCATCTCTCATCATCAAGCTTGACGTAGAGTTTCTCAAAGGAGGGAGGGTACCCACTCACCAAATTAGATAATCCCCAACGGAATGGGTCGACTATGTGGTTTCCCAGAGAATACCGAGGCGTCAACAAGGATACACTTAGAAGAAGGGCACCCCTCATCGTCAAACTCGGCACGCGACGACCTATTTGGATTGATTAGAATCATAATTAATTATAAGGCATCTGTATAAGATCATAACACTTTCATAAAGTTTTCTCCTCCCCGACACTTTGTTTATAAACCCGCACTCTCGGTCTCCACAAAATTGTAAAAACATCTTCGGTCCGTCCGGGACCCATCTATGTGATTCCCAGATTTGACTCGGTCCTTTACCCTATCTCCTACACTTTAGGGAACCTTTAGGGCTAAACCCTCAACTCTTTAGGCCCCGAACCTACCCGGTGAGTCTTACCTAGATTACATCATAACCCCTTAGTTTGTAGCATGACCCCTTAGGCCTTAAACCGGTTCTACCCAGACCTTCAAATCTTAAACCGGTTAGCCAAAGCCAAGTCCTTAGGATGAACCATTAGGTCCCGAACCTACCGGTCCCAAGCCTACCCGATCTCCTAGATCTCAAACCTACCAACACATACTCGTCCTTACCCTATCTAGGCCATAGCTTTCTTATCCTCCTAGGTCCAGCCTCTTAGATCTACCCAGTCTAACCTGTTGAACGATCCCTTAGATCCCAAGTCCATGCAAGGCCGCCAAACACCTACCTTATAGGTCTCTAGCATATCCGATTCACACCTTAGGTCTTAACTCCTAAACCCTTTAGATCACAAAACTGTCTACCCTCTAAGTCTATAACCTTAGAGCTCGTCCCTTAGAACTCTTTAGTTCCCAAGCCTTCTTGGTCTGACCAACTAAATCTATGTTATCCATACTTTTTGGGTCTAAACCCCTCTACAAACCTAGTGTCACCCATTAGCCGCGAGAGACTACTTAGCCTGACCTTCACCCCTTAGGTCTCCAACCTACTTAATCTGAGCCGAGTCCAAACCTCGCCACCTACAAGGTCCACCCTTGAACTCCATGGATCTCAAACCTTTCTTCCCCACGAGTCCAAACCTCAAACGTGCTCGAACGCATAGGACCTCCCGCGTACCGTGATATGCCATAAAGATATCAAAACCCGTCCAGTCAAAAATCATGCGCTTAACACCTTTGGTCCCATACCAAACCCACCTTCGCAATCGCCGAACGAGCTTGGTCACGCGCAATGACCTCTGAGACAAACATAGGACCTAAGCATACCCAATCCAACTTAGGCACTTATTGTACTCGAGCAAAGTCTTGGACACTCAATCCCTTTACCTAAAGCGCCAACATGGTCACATGTCCAGACCCATTTCTCGCACATGGCTCGCACCTAGCACACCTTAGAGCCCAAACCCGACATGCATATTAGGTACTAGGATCATCCAATCCCAATCCATTGCTCCTTAGCCGACCTCAAGCCTGCTTGGTCCTAATCCATAACGCGGTTTCCCTAGGACAAAAGACTTACCCGCTTGAAAGCCTTATGTCCCAACGCTACCCTGCCTAGCCTTCGATCACCTAGATCTCACGCCTACCATTCCATTAGGCCCCGGTCTCCTTAACACATGTCGGAGTCTTACCCTAGCAAAACCCTAGAACTTTAGCCTAGGTCTAATCTATCGAGCCTATCCAGCCACGAGGTATCAAGCTCATTTGCCCCAAACCGCAACACTCTTAGACCTCAAACTTGCTCGGTCTAAACCAAGACAAACCTTCAAATTCTTTCGGTCTCTAAACCCTAGCCTTAAACCTAGGTAAACACATTATCTAAACCCTAGCCTCAAGCCTAGGTAGTCATATCATTCTCTCTGAACCCTAGCCTCAAGCCTAGGTAATTACATCCTTCCTAAACCCTAGCCCCGAGCCTAGGTAGTTACATCCCTTCCAAACCCTAGCTTAGAGCCTAGGTATTTACACCCTTCCTAAACCCTAGCCTTGATCCTAGGTAGTCACGTATCCTCTCTAAACCCTAGCCTCAAGCCTAGGTAGTCATATCATTCTCTCTGAACCCTAGCATCAAGCCTAGGTAATTACATCCTTCCTAAACCCTAGCCCCGAGCCTAGGTAGTTACATCCCTTCCAAACCCTAGCTTAGAGCCTAGGTATTTACACCCTTCCTAAACCCTAGCCTGGATCCTAGGTAGTCACATATCATCTCTAAACCCTAGCCTTAAGCCTAGGAAAACACAACATCCCCTTTAACCCTAGCCCAAATTCTAGGGAATTTCCAAAGCCCCGTATGCAACATCATTTCCAAATTCCCGAAACCCTAGTCTCAAAACCTAGGAAATTTACAATCTTAATCCCCCGTCTTATTGAACCCTAATCCAAAACCTAGGATATAATGCCCTGTCCAAAACTCAATCAACCCTAGCCTCAAGCCTAGGAAGCCGCATTCGCTCTAAACCCTAGCCTCGAGCCTAGGTAGTCGCATTCGCTCCAAACCCTAGCCTCAAGCTTAGGTAGTCGCACTCTTTCTAAACCCTAGCCTCGAGCCTAGGTAGTCGCATTCGCTCCGAACCCTAGCCTCAAGCTTAGGTAGTCGCACTCTTTCTAAACCCTAGCCTCGAGCCTAGGTAGTCGCATTCGCTCTAAACCCTAGCCTCGAGCCTAGGTATTCGCATTCGCTCTAAACCCTAGCCTCAAGCCTAGGTAGTCGCACTCTTTCTAAAACCCTAGCGTCAAGCCTAGGTAGAAATTATCCTCTTTAAACTCTATCATCAAGCCTAGGATTCAACATTCCCTTCAAACCCCAGTCCTAGACCTAGGAAACTCCTTCACCTTAGTCTCAAAACGTAGGAAGTTTACAGTCCTTAGCCTTAAAACCTAGCCTAAAGCCTAGGTTACCATAAACATTTCCAAGCCATAGTCACCAATCCCGGAAAATGGTGAACCCTAACATCAAGCTTAGTGGACCTTCCACAAAAGTAATCCCTCTTCCCAACGGTCCATGGTCTCAAGCCTAGGAAGTCACAACCCTTTCAACTCCCAGCCTTAGGTCTAAAGCCAACGCCTTTGCAACCTATGAACCTACCACAACTCCAAGCCCTAGCCTCGAAGCCTAGGATATTTCTAAACCCTAGTCCCAAACCTAAGAGAGTCATGGTCCTTAAACACTAGTTTCCAAACCCTTGTTCGAAACCCTAACATCTAGGAAGTTCCCAAACCTCAACCTCTCCAAACCCTAGCCCCAAACCTAGGAATCTGCATTCTCTCCAAACCCTAGTCTCAAGCCTAGGAAGCACCATCCTCTTTAACCCTAGCCCAAGTTCTAGGGAATTTCCAAAGCCCTGTGTGCAGCATCCTTTCCAAATTCCCGAAACCCTAGTCTCGAAACCCAGGAAATTTATAATCTCAATCCCTCGCTAGTCTTATGCCTAGGATACAATAGCCTTTCCATATTCTCTCCGAACCCTAGCCTCAAGCCTAGGTAGTCGCATTCTCTCCAAACCCTAGCCCGTAAGCCTAGGAAACCCACATTGTATTCAAGACACAATCTCAAGTCTAAACAACCATAACATCTTTTGCATCCTTATCTCAAGGATAAGAGGCTACCCATCCCCTTTCCTTAAAAGCCTTAGGTCCTACCCTAAGCAACCAAGCAAAATGTCCCTTACCTAATACCTTCATCTTAATGGTTCGTAGCCTCATATTATGTATTCCTCCTAATTTAGGGTAAGCGGATCCCAAACATTACGCTTTCCGTGGTCGGCTTTTGCTCACCAAAGAGTCCTTTACCTTGGCGACTCCCCGAGAGTCCATCACCTTTGCGACTCCCCGAGAGTCCATCACCTTTACGACTCCCCGAGAGTCTATCACCTTTGTGACTCCCCGAGATTCCATCACCCTTGTGACTCCCCGAGAGTCTATCACCTTTGTGACTCCCTGAGAGTTCATCCCGTTTGCGACTTCATAACAATCCATCATCTTTGCCTCCACATGCAAAATTTCAGTTTTACCCCTAGTACATTCCCATTTGATTTATTTAAGGTGTCCTTAGCACTATTTTGACTGATATTCGTTACCTTTGGGTACAGAAAGCCCTTAAAATTTCCATTCTTCACCAAATATTTGCTTAGGATCCGTATGATTGTAGAGACTTCGGCGCCTCTATAACATACGCATCCTAGATCGATCGCGATTGGCAGAAGCCTCGGCGATTCTGTTTGCGAGAGATCCAGCATCTATTATTTTAGCAGTCACCGAATATTTGCTTAGGATTCGTACGGTTGCAGAGACCTCGGCGCCTTTGTGACATACGCATCCTAGATCGATCGCGGTTGGCAGAAGCCTCGGCGTTTCTGTTTGCGAGAGATCCAGCATCCATTATTTGGATTCGTATGGTTGCAGAGACCTCGGCGCCTCTGTGACATACGCATCCTAGATCGATCGCGGTTGGCAGAAGCCTCGGCGTTTCTGTTTGCAAGAGATCCAGCATCTATTATTAGGATTCGTATAGTTGTAGAGACTTCGGCGCCTCTATGACATACGCATCCTAGATCGATCGCGATTGGCAGAAGCCTCGGCGTTTCTGTTTGCGAGAGATCCAGCATCTATTATTTGCTTAGGATTCGTATGGTTGTAGAGACTTCGGCGCCGCTATGACATACGCATCCTAGATCGATCGCGATTGGCATAAGCCTCGGCATTTCTGTTTGCGAGAGATCCAGCATCTATTATTTGCTTAGGATTCGTATGGTCGTAGAGACTTCGGCGCCTCTATGACATACGCATCCTAGATCAATCACGATTGGCAGAAGCCTCGGCGTTTCTGATTGCGAGAGATCCAGCATCTATTATTTTAGCACTTCCTAATATTTGCTTAGGATTCGTATGGTTGTAGAGACTTCGGCGCCTCTATGACATACGCATCCTAGATCGATCGCGATTGGCAGAAGCCTCGGTGTTTCTGTTTGCGAGAGATCCAGCATCTATTATTTTAGCATTTCCTAATATTTGCTTAGGATTCGTACGGTTGCAGAGACCTCGGCGCCTCTGTGACATACGCATCCTAGATCGATCGCGATTGGCAGAAGCCTCGGCGTTTCTGTTTGTGAGAGATCCAGCATCTATTATTTTAGCATTTCCTAATATTTGCTTAGGATTCGTACGGTTGCAGAGACCTCGGCTCCTCTATGACATACGCATCCTTGATCGATCGTGGTTGGCAGAAGCCTCGGCGTTTCTGTTTACGAGAGATCCGGCATTTATTATTAGGATTTGCATGATCGTAGAGACTTCGGCGCCTCTATGACATACGTATCCTAGATCGATCGCGATTGGCAGAAGCCTCGGCGTTTCTGTTCGCGAGAGATCCAACATCTATTACTTTGGCGCAATCGGCAGAAACCTGGCGATCCTGATTGCGTTTACCATTCCATCTTGGGATTATTTACACAACGTAGTCTTTATTTTTCCCAAATATACTTCATTGCTTACGAATGTTCGTTCTTCATACAAGATAGTATCCGTAGGTTTATTATCTGCAGCAGAAGTTCGATGTCTCGTCTTTCCCCAATATCTCTGAACTACGTTTGGCTTGATTCCCCCGAGGATACGTAGGAAACCTGAAAAGGTCCAGCCACTCGACCGACGCGGTCATCTATCATCCCCAGTAGGTGCATTTTCCCCAGCAAAAGACGTTGCTCCCCATCAGAGGACAATCATTCTCAATTTCCCCATCAGATTTGAACTACGTTTGGCTTGATTCCCCCGCAGATACGTAGGTCGCCTGTCAAGGTTCAGCCGTTCCCTTACCTTTCACCTGTTTTGAAACTCATGTTTCAGACGGATCCTTCTTTTATCGTCGACCCCACATGGCCAGGCGGCCAACCTTGCTCTGGATGATTTCAGCCGTCAGATCTTCCTATCAGTTTACTATATAAATCAATCCCATGCTATTGGTTTAGGGGCCGATTTTGAGAGTTCTAAAGTCCGAATTTTGGAGTTCTTAAACACTATTTTGCTCTCTAATTAGCATTCATACACTCAAGAAGATCCAAGGTTTATTTCTTGCCAACATAGGTAAGTGTTTTAATTTTTTCTTCATGTTCTTGCATCATTTTTAATGTAGATCTTTTATATTCATGTTCTTGCATGTTTATTTATGGTTTCTTCATATTATTTGCATGTTCATTCATATGTTCATATATGTTCTTCGCATGTTCTTCGTATTCATAGATTAAAACCTTATTTATGCTATATTTAGGGTTGCGATCTTCATAATTACATGTTATTTCATAGCCGATGATGATCTAGGGTTCATCGACCCGAGGATGATCTAGGAACTACTTCTAAACCCTAATCTTTAGGTAATTCCCCCCTCATTATACATGATCCCGATTCTTCTGCCTATTCTAAATTCTTTTCGAACTACGCTGACCTGAGCTTCTCACATTGAGAGGAACGTAGGCAATCTTCGGATCCGGTCTCAATCACTAACACACTTGTAGACACCCCGCCTTGGACCGCTCACCCCGATTGCACATTTGATCTTGTGTTTCTCCCTATTTTAAGTGTTTCTCGTTAGTTTTTGTCACTTCCGTTAAGTTCCTGACTGACTTCGTTAAGTCTAGGTACTAAACTGAACGACAGGGCTGACTTTCTAGTCCATTCTGTCAAAATTGCCTTCTCTGAGTCGCGCGCCTCCGACAGGAGGATCTAGGCGCGCGCGCCTCCCGCCCCCAAAGCAGGAAGCGCGCGCCTCTGGTCGTCAGTTACAGATTTTTGGCCAGGATTCTCTCCCTTGCTCAATTTACAGGATTTTGCCCGGGAAGGATTTCTTGGTGACTGAGTTTTGGCACCAAAAACACCCCTCTTTCACCTATAAAAACCTTTCTTTACCTCCATTTTCAAGGATCGAAAACTTAGACCAAAGATTGAACTAACAAAAACTATACAAAAAATCACTTTCTAAAGGTTCTCCAAGGATCTCATCAAGCAACATTTGAAGTTCTTCAAATTGTAGGTAAAAGTCCATCTTTTCCTTTCTTTTCTACTTCATCTCCTCTCTCTCTTTTACTTTAATCAAATGTGCAATCACCCAAATCATTTTGGGACATGACTCTAATGATCACCTCATCTCATTGAGGTTGGTTAAGGGGTTATCTCCTACATTCCAAATCATATTTTAAACCCCCCTTTTTATGACTTAAAGAAGAAGAAGAAGAAGAACATTTTCATTCATGTAGATTTTGATCAAGCAATACCAACTTAAGTTGGGCGAGATGGGTGTTTCGGTACTTCTCATCTCGTAATCTAACCCCCGAACCTCAAAACAAAGAATCTCTGTTTTCGTAATCAAACTTAGGCTATAATCAATAGGTTTTTCTTATGTTCCTCAAAACATAGGTGGCGACTCTAAAACAAGTTAGACATCCTAGGGTAACTCACGCGCTCGAGCCTAAAGCCGTGGTTCCCCGGGGTATCTACAGTGGCGACTCCGCTGGGGAGTTTTGAGGGTTAAACTTGCATTCTGATCGAAATCTACATCTTTTCTGGGCATTCTGATTCCTGATGGGGGAGGCGCGCGCGTCTGGCCTTTTAAGCCTAAGGCGCGCGCATCCCGCATCAAGAACCAGAATCGCCCGCTTCTTCATGTTCTTCATCTTCTTCTTCTGCTATTCTGCACTAATCACTTCTGCAGGGGTTACAATATGAACATAGGACCAGGGCAATCCCCTGAGTCCAAAGTCTGGCATTCTGACAGGTGTGACCAAAAGCGCGCGCCTCCCATAAGCATTGCGCAATGCGCGCGCGTCCCACATCAACATTCAGAGGCGCACGCTTCTGGGTTGGTTTCCAGAACAGAAACAGGTTTCAGTGACTGAGCAGAACAGTGGGGTGTGGGCACAGTTGCCTCCATCAGAACAGAATTGAACCCTCGGACTGTTTTAATTCGGGAGTTGTAATTTATGTGCTTATGTGTTTGTTTTCTTTCTTTTCAAAAAAAAAAAATAATAATTTTTTTTTTTTGTCACTTGTTAGACCTCACACTACATGCACATATTCCTATGAACTGCTCACTATCGAGTCGCACAAGTCCAACCCCAAACCCGTCGAGGCCCTTCCTAGAAAGTTTCAAGCTCCACCAGACCTTGGCTCTTTCGAAGCGGTAAACCTCAGCCGTGGCGTAGTTCAAGACTACATGCCGGGGGTGACCTTTGAGCCTCATATTCAAGCCGAGCACAAACCACACAATTCTAGTTAGGGTCTAACACTCCGTGACTCAAGTCAGTTTCCATGTACCGAGATTTCCCTAAACTAATGTCTTCAAATCATACATGCCAACTTGTTGAAATGGACGCAATAAAAATCCGTCCCCAAAAGTGGTTATTTTGGACGAAAATAAAAATCCGTCCCTGCATGTATGCTTTACTACATTAATTTAGTTTAATCCCGATACATGTAGGATTCACAAGCGCGATGGAATCCGATGAGTATATGGGACCGCGAGATGGTCTATATACTAGTGTGACGATTCCATTATTTTCTTAGAAACCCCAAAAGGGATTCATTCCCTCCGACTTATATAAAAAAAAAAAAAAAAAAGAGTCTTTTCTTATGTAGTTCGAGTCGCGTGCCCAACTGTGTGTTCTAAGCCTCTTCATGGACCGCAAGTGTTACTCAAGACTGACAAGGGCCTCTTCTGCAATATAGGTTCAATTGGTACTTACAGAGTCTACCGGGATTCAGCAAATCGGTTAGTCCGTGAAGAGATCACTGCAACAGCTCCAACATCAACCATGACCGGCAGCAGCAACACCATGTCTCTCGAACAGCTCTCAACTATGGTCCAAATCCTCCAAGAGCAAGTCTCCACCCTTAACAAGGAGGCACAAAGCAAAGATGACATTTGGCAATCCCGCCTCGACAGCCAAAGGGAGGCCCACGAGGTCGAGATGGAGCTAATGAAAGAAAAGCTCACTAACCTTGCCAAGGGGAAGAACAAGAACAATGATGACGAATCCGAGTGGACCGAGGGTTTTTTCAAAAGTCCGTATGTCAACACCCGCACCAAGAAAATGGGGGAACCAAGTTCCGAGAACAATGAGCCCAAAATGGTGGATTCTATCATGGCCTACATCGACCAAAAATTCAATGGGCTTAACATGGGGAAAGGCTCCGACACAAGCCTTTATCAATCATCCATCCTCATGAGTACTATGGCCGCTCTTCCCGATAAGTTCAAGATGCCCGACATAAGCAAATTCAAGGGAAACTCTTGTCCCATGGCTCACATTGAGACTTATATTTGGGCAATGGTTCCGAAGAAGGTCTCTCCCAAGGTGATGGCTCAATGCTTCCCTCTCACTCTCGAGGGGGCGGCAAAAGATTGGTATGCTACTCTCCCGCTCACTGTCCGTCTTGATTGGGACTCCGCTATGCTTGCCTTCAAGAACCAATACCAAGGCAACACCACTCACCGGCCCACAAGGAAAGAGCTAGAGAACACTACTCAACGAGACAATGAGTCCTTCATTGACTTCACAAGGAGATGGAATGATAAACTCTCTGAAATTGTTGAGAGGCCAAACACAAAAGAGCAAATGGACATCTTTCTCAAGTGTCTCAAGATTGATCTCCGCACCCACCTAAGTGGGGCTTGCTACTCCGACTTCTCCCAAATGTATGAGGCGGGGGTACGCATGGATGACTTGCTCAAGGAGATTAAGAAGTCCACTCCTACTTACCGCTACAAGGCCGCTTCCAACTCCACAAAAGTGGCCTCAGTCAACGACGTCACTATTGACAAGGGGAATTACAAAAAGGTTCCTTACCTCAAGGGAAGAAGTCCCGAAATGACCGTGTCTACACGCCTCTCCAAGGCATGACTCAAACCGAAGTGTTCGAGGTCCTCAAGGCAAAGGGTCAAGTTACACCCGTGCAAGGGTACCAACCCAAGACGATCCACCCCAATCATGCTCACCACAAATATTGTGGCTACCACCAATATAGTGGCCACACCACCGAGGATTGCTTCGTTCTCCGCAATGTCATTCAAGATCTCATAGATAAGAAAGAATTTGTAGTGACTAATGATGAGCATGTCAATGTAATAGAGATAGGAGAACTCGAGGGGACCACCCATTCAATGCCAATTGTGAATGGGGGCCCCAATGTTATGAATAAACTTGACAATTCTTGTTATGTAGTGACTTACGATGAGGTAATGAGGGAAGTACTAGAGAATAGGAAAAAGAAGTAAGATGGGAACGTCAACATGCTAACTCGATCTGGTCGAGTCATAGCAAGCAACCTTTCCACTTCCGCACCGAGCTCCTCTTCTCAAAGGCTGCAAGCTCGCAACACTCCCGAAGATCCTCTACTTGTCCAACTCAAGAAAACTCAAGCCAACATCTCTATTTGGGACCTCATCGCATCCTCAAAGAAACACCGAGATCTTGTCATCCGCAATCTCGATGATACATCAGTTTCTCCCGAGGACCTCACGGCAATGATTGGTCACATTCATTTTGGAAACGTCATCACCTTTACCGATATGGACCTTCCACCATTTGGTTCCGACCACAACAAAGCTATTTACCTCAAGGTACGAGCAAGGGGGAGGCCCATCTCAAGAGTCTTAGTGGACGGTGGTTCCGCACTCAATCTCATGCCTGGTAGAATCATGGGCATATTAGGGCTTAAGGATTCCTATTTGAAGCCTTCTACTCAAGTAATCCGAGGTTATGACAGCACCGCCCGTACAGTCATGGGTATGATCGAAATAGACATCGAGTTTGGAAGCATGGTCATGTCCGTTCCATTCCAAGTGCTTGATATCCCGGCCTCGTTCAACTTACTTTTGGGACGACCATGGATTCACAGTGCTAATGCCGTACCATCAACTCTCCACCAATGTGTCAAGATCCGAAATGGTGATGAAATAGTGACCGTCATGGCTGAAAACGTCACTATCCACAGAAAAGGTGAGCCCGTCCACCAAGTTCAGCATGGTTTACCAGACTCCACTCTCTCCGGCGTCTCAATCAATGCCATTGACAAAGAAGGGGGAAACGGATCATGGACCCCCAGCAATCACAAGTCCTCCGCATGATGAGGAATATGGACTACTTACCTGGTTTAGGCTTAGGGAGATATTAACAAGGAATCCTACATCCCGTGCAAGTCCCATTTGTCAAGAACACATTCGGTTTGGGGTACGAGCCTTCCAAGGAAGACTTGAAACAAGAGCAAACAATCAAGAACGAAAAGGCCCAAGCTCGTAAAGAAGGCCGTCGTTACGAAGTCCCTAATCTAAGGCCTTACCGCAAGACGTTGAATGGTTATTTTGTCCGCCAAGGGGAAGACGTTCCATACATGATCTTTCCCGAGCCATGGGTTAACAATAAGGGTGTCAAAAAAGCCCGGCCTCGAAATCTTCTCCGATTGTGAGATCCAGAAATCCGAAAGGGAACCAACTCCCATGTCGCCCCGTGAATGGTGGGGAAGGAAGATGACTATAGAATCCGAGACAGAAATCACCGTGGGGGAAGAACTGACAGATTTAGCCTCCATGTTCAAAGAGCTTGTGTTAGTACCCGACCTGAAAATGAGTTTATTAGGACTTTCCCAAAAATACAAGGACTTTATAGGAATTAGAAACCTTGCAAAGACTTGTCCTGGATTCCCAAAATATCTCATTTATGGCAAAATCTATCAAAATAGGCAACTTAGGGTTACCATAAAGCAACAGTGAAACCCTAGCTTGAAAATCAAGTCAGCCTGCAGACTTGGCCAGGCGGCCAACCTTGCCACGCCTCGACCTTGGCCACGCGGCCAACATTGTCGCCGTCTTCATTCTTGGCCAGGCGGCCAACCTTGCGCCGGATGATCTGGACCATCAGATCTTCCCCTCAGTTTACTATATAAACCAATCCCATGCTATTGGTTTAAGGGTCCGATTTTGAGAGTTCTAAAGTCCGAATTTTGGAGTTCTTAAACACTATTTTGCACTCTAATAAGCATTCAAACACTCAAGAAGATCCAAGGTTTATTTCTTGCCAACATAGGTAAGTTTTCTAACTTTTTCTTCATGTTCTTGCATCATTTTTAATGTAGATCTTTTATATTCATGTTCTTGCATGTTTATTCATAGTTTCTTCATATGCTTTGCATGCTCATTCATATGTTCATTTATGTTCTTCGCATGTTCTTCGTGTTCATAGATTAAAACCTTATTTATGTTATATTTAGGGTCGCGATCTTCATAACTACATGTTATTTCATAGCCGATGATGATCTAGGGTTCATCAACCCGAGGATGATCTAGGAACTATTTCTAAACCCTAATCTCTAGGTAATTCCCCCTCATTATGAATGATCCCGATTCTTCTGCCTATTCTAAATTCTCTGCGAACTACGCTGACCTGAGCTTCTCACATCGAGAGGAACGTAGGCAATCTTCGGATCCGGTCTAAATCACTAACACACTACTAACACATTCATCATGATAGAAAGACCGATCAATTCGGGCAATAGGAGTGATAACGTTCAATATTCTTCTCTTGTTGTAATTTGACCCCCGAACCCACTAAACATGCTTTTTTCAATGTTTTGGCTTTAATTAAAACGGCGTGGCGACTCTCATAATTTTAATGTCGTTAAGAATATTCCCTTTTATAAATAAAAATAATCACAAGATACTTCCCATGCGTCGCTTCATCGGAAAGGGGTATTCACAGTGGCGACTCTGCTGGGGACTGCTTTGAAACTTTTTCAAACTTTGTGGGTCTAACTTTCGTTCACATCATGATGTCTGCCATGTTCTCACATACACCTCACATACTTGCCATGTGGACACATGCGTCCTCCACACACCTGCCATGTTTACACATGCACACACCTGCCATGTTTACACATGCACACACCTGCCATGTTTACACATACACCTCACATACTTGCCATGTTCACACATGCATCCTCCACACACTTGCCATGTTTACACATGCACACACTTTCCATGTTCATACATGCATCTCACACGCCTGCCATGTTTACACATGCACCCGCGCACTCCGTCATGTTAATACTTGTACCTTGTACCTTGTACCATATACCCTTGTTATCTTCGCTTTAGTTTTAGGGTCAAACAAAACTCTGCTATGCTCCCTTGTACATTATTCTCTCTCTCTCTCTCTCATGCATTGCATTGCATCATCCTAACATCAAAAAACTTCTCTCTTTTCTCCTTAAAAAGAATTAGTTTCTTGCCACACACTACCACTAGTCCGTGTCAGCACTGCACAGGTCCCCATTACCCGGAGTATTCGATGTGCAGGAATTTGTGCGCTACTGTCGCCCTCTTTTCGAGTCACTCATCTACTCCACTCACCGTGTACGTTCCGCGAGTGGTGGGAACCTTTTATCTAACCCATGTCAACCCACACTAGTATAGGTAACACACCTAGGTTTTGACCGGTTGGTTTGGCTAGCTTTTTCTTAATAGTCAGTTAACGTGCTGTCTATGTCGAGTCATCCCCAAGTCAATGATGAATCGAGATCTTTGAGAGAAAGTGCACAAAAAAGTGATTTCCCTACAAAGGACGTGCCATGGTGAGATGAGTGTTTATTGTCAAGATCTCCGCTCATCATTAACTTGCGTAGGATGTAACATAGACATCACGTTAAATGCCTTTAAGGAAGGGTTAGTCGTAGGATCCGATGGTTGGTGGAAGCCGCTTACCCTATAGGACCCTCGCCCAAATTGTCCGTTTGGTGGTGTGCAATGCAGGTGAAAAATGAGGGGTCTATAGACGTAATGATGGCCTCCACTGATCGTAGTCTTCTAACTAGTTGCGAAAAAGGGGTACCCCTTCCAACCAATTAGGATGTAAATAATTTATGTTTTTATAAATTAAAATATACTTTGCATGAGCCCTCCCCCTCTCCTAAAGCTCCATTGCCCTTCAATCTTTCAGCAAAGCGAGTTTGGATCCGTTCGGGTGGTCGACTACAACGTGAAGCTTCTACTCCGTCCGCGTTCTCAGTCTCGTCATCAGCAATGTCAACTCCCGTTTCAGCTTCAGCCTCTGCTCCTCCTGCCAGTACCGCCGAGCTCAACACCGAGGCTACTCTCAATGGTATTCCCCCAAGCCTCCAGAACTTCCTAGCCGGTCTCGAAGCCAAGATCAGGAATCTCGAGGAAAACAACAAGATGTTGGAAGATCAGAACCAACAGTTGAAGGGTCACATTCAACAAAAGGGAACTAAACTGGTGCCCGATGGTGAGAATTTCATTTATGTCGAAGATGAAGAGGTCAGTACCAACTGTCCCCCCAACACCAATGCTACTACCTTCCCATTCCCAAGCTACCGCAATGTTCCACCTCCTTCTCTCTACACCCAACAAGGTTTCACTACTATGAGCAAGAATAAGGCTATCTATGAACCTTCCCCTGAACTGCTTGGTGGCTACCTCTCCGCCAGCAAACTACCCGTACCCTCGTTGCCTCTGAGTATTGGGATGGCCGCTGCTACTGCTTCCACTACTCCTCCCGTAATTCTGTCAGAAACTATCCCCGACATCTCCAATCACCCTGTGGTTATGGCCATGCAAGAGAAAATGCGAAAGTTGATTGAGACCGTAGATAAGCAAGGTGCACCGACTACCAAGACAATCAACCCTAGCCAAGTAGGGGCTCTCCCCAAGGATTTCAAGATGCCTAAGGTGGCAATGTTTCATGGTGACTCGTGTCCTAAGACTCATTTGGATAGTTATGTGTTGGCCATGAGGGCTCGTGACTGCACCAACGAACAAATGGCTCGCGTATTTCATAGCACTTTGGATGGTATAGCTCTGCGTTGGTTCTTGGGGCTAGAACCAAGCGAGAGGCAAACGTGGGATCAGATCAGCGCCATTTTCTGCGAGAAGTATCAAGCTAACTTGGATTGGCACGTGAATCGAACAGATCTTGAGAACACTATGCAAAAGCCCGGCGAGGCTATTTATGATTTTTACAAGAGGTGGAACCATCGGTTGTGTGAGGTCCAATACCCACCAAAGGCGAAGGAACAGAAACAGATTTTCTACAAATGCTTGCTACCAGAGATGAAAGCAGCTATAGGTAATGGTTACTTCCCTGATTTGTGGGAAATGGTTGACGCCGGAGTAAGGTACGAAGCAGGGTTCACTGGGATTGGGCCGCCAAAGGAAAGTCCAAAGACCAACAACAACAATTCCTTCCGCTACAAGGCTCCTACTGCGCCTACGCCTCCTACGGGTGGAAAGGAGGCCGTCGGCCAAGTGAATATGGTCCAGAAAGAGGTCCCGTTAGATGTCCAAGCCGTAACAAGGAATGGGGCTCCACCGCAAAGAGAGAGGGAGTACTTTGACGATTTTGGAATGCCTATGGGGAAAGTCTTTGACGTGTTAGTCAAGAGAGGTCTTATCAAACCTTTGGAGAATTACCAGCCCGCCTACCCAAGCACTGATTTGGACGCCTCCAAGTTCTGCAAGTATCACAAGCACATCGGGCACACAACGGATGGTTGTATTCAATTGAAGCGCGTAGTGCAAGGGTTGATCAATGACAAGAAGATTGAGAAGCCGAAGGGTCCTAATGTGGTGAATAACCCTCTTCCTAATAATGGGGGTGGGGTGAATATGGTGCAAACATGCGAGATTAGTATTCTAGAGCTCATGGACGCCCTTGACAAGATAGGGCTCACGATGGTGGATATCTTCATGGCATTGGTGACGCTAGAAATGCTTGAACCATTAGAAGGACACCTTCCCCGCCTTGGTTGCGATTTGTCGAAGTTTTGCCACTACCACAAGTGCACCGGTCACACTACCGAAGAATGCTTTGAACTCAAGAAGGCCGTGCAAGAGCTCATCCACAAGGGAGTCATCGAAGACCCTAGAGATTATGTAGCTAGCAATGTACTCATGGTAGAACTTAGTGAGATCACTGATCCGGCCGAGCCTGTTGTGGCGGACTGTGATGAGATGGGTTGTATTTTAATAACTAATAATAAAGAATCTTCTTGCTGCTTGTTGTCTTTAGAAGAACTAGTGAGTGAAGTCGAATCTCTAGAGGAAGAGAGTCCCAAGCCCTCTCAACCTCTTTCTTGGGCCGAAATCTTCGAGGAGGCCGAAAAAACCGAAGTTTCGCTCCCTTGTCCTGACTCGCCATTGTCTTTGGAGGAGCTACGTGCAGAAGTTTGTCTCCTTACGAGATCCGGTCAAGTGTACCAATCCGACCCGAAGGGTGCAAAGAAAGTCTTTGGGAAGGAACCCGAGCAAGCCGACCTAGACAAAGAAGACCCTATCCTCACTCAACTCAAACAAACCCAAGCCCATATTTCACTATGGTCCCTACTCACCTCCTCCCTAGCCCATCGCCTCATGCTCGAGCAAAACCTCGCCGCCACCATGGTACCATCCACTATTACCCCGGAGGACGTCACCCACATGATTGGTAATATCCACTATGGAAACATCATCACTTTCTCGGAGCTAGACAAGCCAGTGTTCGGAGTTGATCATAATGAGCCTTTGTACATCACTGTCGAAGTAAATGGCAAGAAGATTCCCCGTGTATTCATTGACAATGGTTCTGCTATTAATATCCTGCCTTCAAGGATGATGGATGTGATTGGCGTTCATGGTGTTGATTTACGCCCATCCAAGCAAACCATCAAAGCTTATGACTCTACGTGCCGCGCCGTGATAGGCGAAGTCACCCTGCCCATTACCATCGGAACAAAGATCCTGGCAACAGATTTCCACGTCATAGACATCCCCGCAACCTTCTCACTCCTCCTCGGCCGGCCATGGTTACATCAATCGGGTGCTGTCCCATCTTCCTTGCACCAGTGTGTGAAGTTTCAATCTGGTAATGAAGTGACCATCATCTACAGTGATCTTGTAACTGCCCAAAGGACGGACACCAAGGGCGTTCCTGTCTTACAGATTCAGCATGGGGAAGAGAGCCGACTCTTCAATGGCTTCGAAATAGTCGCTCAAGCACAGATCTGCACCATCGACCTCACCAAAACAACGGACAAAGTGGCACCTGTTGTCAAGATACTGCGTAACATGGGTTTTATACCGGGGCTGAGGCTAGGTAAGAACTTGCAAGGCCCCATGGAATTGGTTGAAGAGATTAATCATCGAGGGTTGTTCGGTCTAGGATACACCCTTACTCTTGAAGACGAGATGGAGCAACAAAGGATAGAATTGCTTAAAAAGATGAAGCTTCCCTACAAAAAGCCTGAAATGCGGCCATACCGCCTGTCCCTGAATAGCTACTTTGTCAGGGAAGGCGAGGAGCTTTCGTGTTTTGAGTTCGCCGAGCCATGGATTGACCACACCGGGAAATTGCAGAAAGGGTTCGAGATTTTCAGAGATGTGGAATTCGATCGGTCCAACATGAAGATGACTTACATGGAATATGACAAAGCCACGGGCAGAGTTAGAACCATCAGGCATGAGTACTCCACCAAGGTTGCAGAAGACTTGGCAGATCAACTTGAAGCCACAACCCTTGACAAGCCAGCAATAGAAGCCGCAGAAACTCCAAGTTTGACTGAGACGTGGGACGGCCAACATCTGCTTCAACATCTGGGTAATCTGGGGCTGCACGAAGACATGGTTGCCGTCATCGGGGACGATTCTGAAGATAAGGTGGACCCAAGGACATTGGTGGTACCCATGGGGGACAAGCTCAAGAATTGGTGCATCATTGGGGGACCTGCAGCTACTCCGGAATTTATGATGGGAACACTGGGGCTTACTCCTTCTCCTGTCGCCACTCCTGCAGCATCTCCTGTCACTCGCCCAAAATCCCCGTCCCCAGAGTCTAGTGTTTTACATTTTGAATTTGAGTCTTCCTCTAAGTCTGACGACCTTACGTCTGAAGACTATGATCTTGTTGCAAACGCTATTTTCCCTTTTGCCATGAATGAAACCCTCGACCTTTCCGAGTATCCCCCCATAGTCACTCTTTTAACTGATAAATTGGCTAATAATCAAACTAATGATATACACTTAGTTAATAATGATTCATTAGAAGAGGCAGACACAGACACATTAAATGATGAATACATTAAAGAGATCTCAGAACAGGTTATTAATCAAAAAGAATCTCGAGCCCAAGCTGCCGATGAGGTGTTAACGTGCGTGAATTTGGGAACCGAAGCCGAGCCTAAGGAAACGCAAATTGGGAGTTTCTTCAGCGGAGCCGAAAGGGAAGCACTGATTGAGCTACTCAAAGAATATGTGGATGTGTTTGCATGGTCGTATAAGGACATGCCGGGGCTCGACAACTCGATCGTAGAGCACAGAATCCCGACAGCACCAGACGCTAAGCCAGTCAAGCAGAAGCTGCGCCGCATTAAGCTGGAATGGTCTTTGCAAGTAAAGGAGGAGATTGAGAAGCTGCTCCGTGTGGGTTTTATCAGGGTGATCGAGTATCCAACTTGGTTATCAAATCTAGTGACTGTCAAGAAATCCAACGGTAAAGTCAGAGTATGTGTGGATTTTCGGGATCTCAACAAAGCTACGCCAAAGGATGACTTCCCCTTGCCAAATATCGACATGTTAGCGAATGCAACCACCCATTATGAGGACAAGTCGTTCGGTGATGGGTTTGACGTCTATAACCAGGTCGAGACAACTGAGGAGAACCAAGAAGCAACCCCCTCCGCAACCTCGGGGAGGACCATCAGTCGGCGAGTTCGAGCCGTGTTAAGAACGCAATCTCCTCGGAACAAAGCCGAAAAGGAAGAACTCATCAAGTTACTGCAATACCTCAACCATTTCACAACAGTGGGGGAACCGACACTCAGAGAAATAGAAAGGGCCCGCGACCAAGAATGGAGTTCGAGATGTGCGTTCGCATTATGCTGCCTCAAGGAGTACCTCGCGAATACCCCAATCCCGTACCCGGCACATGGGAATGAACTTCAGACCCCAACACCAACGACAGAATCGTGGCCCTCGCGCCAGGAAAAGGAAATCAGTGAAAAAATGCAAAGATTTTTGGAAAAATACCCCCTCTCGGTCCCCCGCTACACAAGAATAGGGACCCCTTTCGCAAGATTGTTCGACCAACTAAGACAAATGGGCAAGATGAAGCCTCTAGAAGAACATTCACTCCTCTCCGAATTACCACCCCTTCAACCATTTGAACCTACCAAAAGTTGCTCTTACCACCAAGACGAAGGCCACGACACCAACGACTGCGTCGCTCTACAAAGGAGAATCCAAGGCTTGATGGACAAAAATATGCTCACCAACGACGTGAGGAACGGCCCAGAGATACTCTCGCACCTGGCTGCAGAAACGAGTCAAGCCATCTCAAGAGAAATAGAGGATTTGAAGCAACGCGTCGACGCAATGACCAAAGCTCGAGGTGCACCACAAGACTGACAGAATGACAGATTTGGATGGCAGCCCGCCTAAGGAAACAGTCAACATCAGCAAACTCGGACGCTACTATGACTAGACTCCCCTCTCTAAAAAAATAAAAAAATAAAATAAAAAAATAATACTACGTAAAAAGAAGCCCGATGGACTGAAAACCCGCAAAGGGCGGTCTATGCAAAATAAGGGTGCGTACAAAGCTCGCTAGATCGAAAACCCGCAAGGGCGGTCTAGGCAAAAGTTAGAGCATTCCCCCTTCTATCTTCCCTTTCTTTAAAATCATTCTAGTCTGACTGGAGTGAACTACGGTGACCTGAGCCCCTTAGTCCTATTTGTAAAAGGGGAACGTATAGTCCTATTTGTAAAAGGGGAACGTAGGCAGCCTTTCAAAAGGTGCGGTCTAAAAAAACAAATAAACATCCAAATCTTGTCACAAGGCAATAAAAATAGAAGTTGTATTTTCTGGAAGCAAAAACTTTTATTTCCATAGTCATTGCGTATTAACACTTATTTGATGAGTCTAAGCTTGACATACTTTTTGAATAAATAACCTATTCTGAAATTGAAACTAAAACAAAAGTAACTAAATTAAACTAATGTGTCTGCATGACTATGGAGAGGCGCTCGGGATTACTCCTTAGTGCCATTTGTGCCCTCGGTCTCTTTCTTCTTGCTTTCCCAACGGCGAACTTTCTTCTTGCTAGGATTCTCACAAAATCTTCTTTCGAACTCGCTAACACCTTTAGCCTTGCCATTAGGAGCCTCTTCGCCTTTCCTCTTCTTTGACGCCCCCACTTCTTCTCCGCCTCCGTTAGCCACGCTCTTACTCATTCTCCTCTCATAAGCCTCAGCCTCCTTAATCCTCAATGAAGAACTTGGAGCACAGGATCCCAAAATAGTGCCCCTTAGGGTCTCTAGAGTCTGCTCCGCATGCCCAAGTCTCCCCATATACCAATTCAAATACTCGCGTGGCAGGAAGGTGTTGCTAGAGCGTGTGAGGAAGGTCCTACGACTAAAGCCGGCCTCGCCCCACATCTGAGAAAGAAGGACTGAGGCACTATCATCCAACTGAAGTACCCCAAAGGGAAAATCATCTCTCTCCTCGTCCCAACCCTCCGGGATGGTCTGCACCAAACCATACTGACGAAGCACTCTAGAGGGATAGTAAAAGGTAGTCCCAGAAAGGGTCGGAACTTTGATCATGTGAAGTCCCACTTGTTTCTCCCTCACGGAGTGAATGTGCCAATGGGGCACCACCCACTGAATGTCGTCAGTCACCATTTCCGCCAAATACTTTTCCAACCTTTAAGAGTCATGCCCTCAAACCGCTCCACCATGCCTCTAATGCGGTGCATCCATGGGGCCACCTTCAGAGAAGCCGCCGGTTTATTCACTCGAAGCCGCTCTTGCAACCACATGGTCAAAAGCCTATCACTACCACAAGGCATCCCACCATAAGCCGCGAGATGGGGAATCCCACAGAGCATCTCCCCAAGAATGGCCGGTACAATATCATAACCCAAACGAGCCAAGTTCACCATACCCAAACATCCTTCACTGGCAAATCCCACCTCAGAAGGGAAAAGGATAGAGCTGAACAAGCACAGTGCAAGATGGTCCAAGGAGCGGTTAGATGTCGCGTCTGCATACATGAAGTGTTGCGGCATCCAAGAAAGGTCGACATAACCGCCCCTAGCATACCTATCAAAGTCGTCCGCGGGTACGCCAAAGGTCACCAACTTGTCCCTCAAGCAAACGAAGTCAAAAGGCAAGGCAACTTTACCCTTCCCTTCGTAGCCACACAATGCTGCGATGTCCTCATAAGTGGGTGTTATCTCGTTGAATGAAAAGTTGAAGACATGGAGGGTATCATTCCAAAATCTCCCACAGGCTTGCAAGAGGTTGGTATTGGAGTTCATGTGCAAAAGTGACCAAAGACACTTTATCCCATACCGTTCATCAAGCTTCCTACGACTAGATCCAGGAAGTTTGGCAACCCACTTCTCCAAAGAGGTTATAAAGACTTTTTTCTCAAGGCTTGTGATCCTAGCCTCTTGATCCATGGCAAAGAGCAAGAAAATTGGCTAAAAGGAACTCAAAAACTGCTCAAAAGGTTGCTGGTACGTTTTTATGGCTGCAATGAGTTCATTAAATACTGCACAACTCCCGATTCTTGCCAGGAAAAGGAAAACCGGAGGCGGCGCATGATTTGGCCACGCGGCCACATATGCCCTTGGCCCCGCGGCCGATATTGTCCTTGGCCGGGCGGCCAACTTCGTCCTAGGCCACGCGGCCAACTTTGCTCCGGATCTTGCCATGGCCAGGCGGCCAACATTGTTCTGGGCCTCGCCATGGCCATGCGGCCAACTTTGCTCCATGCAGAAATCCAGTTTGTTTGTTCCCACTCCGTAACGGATCCATGCAACTACGTACCTGCCCCCTTCCATGGCTCATGCATTGTATAAAATTAGGAACATTGTAAAATAATTAGTTTGCACAAGTAGGCTCCCACAATAAAATTGCATTTTAGAACATAATATACATACATGCATTTTATACATTTGTTCTGTACATACATATCCCTCTGCTCTCTCTACTAGCTAACAGTGTAGGAAATAAAGGTAGACCCCGCCTAATCTGAATCTTCCTCCGTGGTGTCTCCGCGCCGCGCTAAAGCCCGAGAGCTACCGGCACCCGAACTCCGTCCCCGGACCACTCGACCACCAATATGAGAAGAGCCCGCACCATTCGGAGACCGTTCCCGACGCTGGGGTGACGCAACGTCGTCCCTCTGACAAGTACATGAATGGTACGCCTCCCTCAGTAAGCGCATCAACACGTTCTCCCGCCGAGCTGAACGGATGTAGGCCTCCCGAGTCACCTGAAAGTGAAGCCAAGGCAATGATTACAATGCAGAAAGAAATAGGTGTGTGCAAACATGACTAATACAAAGTACAAAGCCGTACCCCAGCGTCGGGCGGAGGAATGAATGTCTCCTCAACAAGATCGGCATCAGTCGGCTCCAAGCTAAGCTCCACCTCCCGGCCGCCCCTCATCATTCTCACGCTACTCGAGCGAAGGGGCATGTCAACCAAAGGCCGACTCCGACCAACATACCGGGCCGAGCTCGATCCCTCTCCCGATAGCATCCGAGCCTGAACCTGAGGGCTGATCAGCCGTGTCCGCACGTAGCCAGCATAGTCGTCACTCCCTATGTAATGCTCTGCCGGAGTGGGAGCTAAGAAAGTCGCCAACCTCGCAGGACGGAGCATATCCCGAGGAGGGTCCTGAGGAGCCCACGGTAACGCACCAGCCCTGTGCTGACGAACCACCCTCTCCCCAAGATACATGGCCTCCCCGGTGAGACCCACAAGCAGAACCCTAGAAGCGGTCAACTCCACTACATAGGGACCCACCGAAGCCTCATTGGTCGGGCTCCATGGGTAAAATCTAACCCCGATGGGCTCAGACATCGCGAACACCCTCCTCAAATCAGCAGCATCCACTGTCTTCCTGTCCCGGTTTCTGCGGGAAGGAGCCCTGTTGCCCTTGCACCAGTACGACATGATGGGAACAACCTTGTTAACACTCATCACCAACTGAAAAGGGCGACAAAGACCTCGTACACCCAAGCCTGTGCATATAATAAAGAAAGGTATTTCAGACCAAAAAATAAACAGAAATCTCAACAAGTGAAAAGAGGGTTCGTCAGAGCATACCTCAAAGGCGAACTGGAACCCGTCAAAGGCCGACGAGCTAGCCCTCGAGCAATGGTCCAAAGCCCGGTAAATCTCAGCCAAACCGGCTCCCCCCAAGAAATCCACCGACTAAGTCCAAGTCCACAAGAGCCCCTAGCAGTGCGTACCGGCAGACTTAGCCCCACTGGGAAACAAAATCTCTGAAAAAGCTGTACCATAAGAACAGCCGGCCCCAAGCAATCCAAATCATATTCCCCCCTACTAAAGGCCTCAATAGCCACCTCCACCAAGCATTCACCTTCCCGGCCTCCAATCCGTAACCCTTTGACACCTCCTCCCAGGTCGGTGTCAACTCCCAGCAGAGCCTATCTATAATCCCGCCGCTCCGCCAAGCTCTCATCAAAAAGCAAAGGGGTAACCAGTAACCTCAACCCCCGTGATGGCCGCGAAATCCGTCGGCGTGATGGTAATCTCTCCCCAACTAAAGTGGAAGGGTATGGGTGGTATCCCACCAGAACTCCCGGCACCCTCTATCACCGCTGCCACCATTCAGGGTAGCCCCGACCATGCGGACACTGTCAAGAATGGGCCAAAGCCCATAGCCTCGATCCGAGCACGCAAACCGCCCGGTCCCTCCGGCAGAGACGCCCACAGTTTGCCACAGTCACTGTGGACCCACGAGCCTTGATCCTCTGCAGGTAAACATAGCACAGGTATGTTACCATTCTAGCATTTACAATTCCAGCAATTTAAATTCTAGCATTCATTATTTATTGCATATAAAAACATACAAATGTGCGAGAAGGAGAGGACGAAAATTCGAAATTTACCTCTCGCGTCTCCGGAAGCCCCATCGACCAATGACGCTCAGAGTCATGTAAAAATCGTAATCTTGGTCGAACGTGGACCGCAGCAATTATCGCGATAATTCTGAGTCGTGGCTCGTGGTCTCAAACCGCCCCGCGGAATCAAAGGCGCCGCTTCAAAGCCCGCTCCTGGGTCAGCCCCCTAC
>JAOWBW010000918.1:208639-269595 GCA_026119855.1 Campanula takesimana
GGCTTCTTTGGAGAAAATGCTTGAAAATGCCTTTAAGAGTTTTGGTATAGTTTTTATTATCTCAAAAAGTCCTCTGAAAGTCCTCATTTTCAATGGTGAAGAAGAGGGTTTTTTATAGGTGAAAATCAGTTGTTTTTTGTGCCAAAACGAAGTCACAAAGAGGGAATTCTCGGGCAAAATCATGTAAATTGGGCAAGGGAGGGATTCTTGGGAAGAATCTGTAACTGACGCCCAGATGCGCGTGCCTCCTGCCTATGGAAACGGATGGCGCGCGCGTCTGACCTATGTCCTGAACTTAACGGAGTCAGTCAGGAACTTAACGGAAGTAACAGAAACTAACGAAAAACACTTAAAACAAGAAGAAAAACAAAATTAAATGTGCAATAGGTCTACTTCACCATCCTTGAGTAGTCTCCTATTCTTTAGTAGGTCTACTTCACCATCCTTGAGTAGTCTCCTATTCTTTAGTGCCTGTACATTTAAACAAATGTGAGATCCACATCCGGTATCTAATACCCAGGAACTAGAAGTAGAAATGAGAATATCTATAACATAAATACCTAAATTGAGGCAATCCTATTGCTCTTGTTCTTTTTCTTTTCTTCCATAGAGGCTTTGAAATTCTCTTCCAATGACCGGTCTCACCGCAATGAAAACAAATTGCATCCTTTTGAGTGTCTGGTTTAGCCACTACAACAAAATTTGCAACCTTTGCCTTGTTTGCTTTAGGTTTGGCAACAATTTCCTTACCTTTATCCTTGTTCTTAAATCCATTTCCTTTATTAACCATGAGTACAGGAGAGGTGGTTTTCCCAATGATTTTCTTTTCAGCAGTTTTAAGCATCCCATGCAACTCTGATAAAGTCTTAGTCATACCATTCATATTAAAGTTCATTACAAACTTATTATAACTTTTAGGTAGTGATTTAAGAATCGTGTCAGTATCCAACTCAACAGGGATGGCATAACCCAACCTCTCTAAATATCAATGTGGCCTTTCATCTTCAAAATATGAGGGCTCACTTGCTGCCTTTCAGTCATCTTACATGACATCAAAGTATCCATGGTATCAAACCTCTCTTGCCTAGCTTTCTCTTGAAACATATATTTCAACTCAGTGCCTATCTCATAGGCATCCAAGTATTCCAAAGTCTTTTGGAGTTCAGAGCATAGGGTAGCAAGCATAAGACAGCTGACGTCATAAGAATCACTTTTGTGTTTCTTGTAAGCATACATGTCTCCCATAGGGGCAGTGGCTTCAGGTTCTTCTTCTGGAAGAGGATTATCAAGAATGTAGAACTTATCCTCATTCCTTGAACAATACTACAGTTTCGGATCCAATCCAAAAAGTTAGTGTAGATACCTCGGGGAACCACGGCTTGGCTAGAGCACGTGAATTACCTAGGATGTCTAATTGATTTTAAGAGTCGCCACCCACGTTTTAGAGGAACGCGAGAAAACCTAAGAAAGATAGCCTTTTTGTACGAAAACCAGAGATTCGGGAAGAGGAGGGTTCGGGGGTTAGGTGACGGAGTGGGAAGTACTTAAACACCCACTCCGCCCCGCTTACGCGGGTCTTGCTACTTTTGGTGTTCTAATGCTAAAAAGTCCTTCTATTGATATTAAAATGTGCTAAAAATTATATAGTAGAGAAAAGGGGAACTAAAAGAGAATTGTTTTATTGATTAAATGTCAAAGGTTACATTAAGAGAAGAAGAGTAAATTAAACTAGAGTGTAAATGTAGGGAGATAACCTTAACCAACTTTAATATAGTAAAGTGTTTATTTGGTCATGACCCATTGATGGGGATTGCATACATTAGAGAGACATGTAAAATAGGAGAAGAAGAATAAAGTACCTTAAGAAAGAGGACTTCAAACTTGGACTTGAAAATGGTGTTGTTGTAGAGAAATTGTTGTAAAACAATTTGTGTAGAGTCTTGTTACTAAGAACTCTTGTTGGGAGAATTTGTGTATAATGTAGTTTGTGAATCAAAGTTGGGGTCCTTTTCTAAGGTAGAAATGAGAGGTTTTTATAGGTAGAAAAGAGAGGAAAAGGTTGGAGGGAAAATGATCAATCCATGTGAGATGGAATTGACCAATAGAAAATAAGATAAATAAAATAATAAATGAAATAAATAAAAGAAAATCAAATAATAATAAAAAGAAATATTTTGTTTTTAAGAAATGGCTAAAATAATGGGATTGGAGGTTATAAAACTAGGGGGGGATGAATGTGGAGGTAAAAAGAGGCTCTTTTGTGATCAAGAAGAGATGTTGTAAATAAGAAAAGGGAGGGAAATAAGGTGCAATCCGTTACTGCCATAATGGGAGGCGCGCGAGTCCCGCTTTAGGGGCAAGATGCGCGCGCAGCCCACAAACAGTGTCAGAAGCGCCCGCGGGTGGAAAAGATAGAATGACAGAAATGACTCTAAAGTTAATTCTGTTATGCAGTTTAGTCCAAAACTAATGGAATCAGTTAGTAACTTAACCGAAGTAACAGAAATTAACAAAAACAAGTAAAGTAAAAATACTATGTATGCAATCGGGGTGAGATGTCCAAGGCGGGGTGTCTACAGTTAGCTCCACTTTTTTGAAGTTTTTCTTATTCATGGATAGATCGCAAAGACATATTTTATGTGTGTTGAGTCATTAGGGTTAATTGCAACTTAGTTACCTATGTTTTGTCAATAGTTGCAATTGAGTTCCCAACGGTGTAAAAGTTTCAACCCCATAGCCATGTTTGTCATTTTATTGCAAGTGAATATAAATCCCATTCAAAACCTAACTTTCGTTAAAATTTTAAGGCATGTGACTCACACATCATTTTAAAGGGTAAAATTGACATTTCCCATAAGCATGCTTTATAAATTATAATGATATAATGTAATACAATAAAATCAAAATTAAAATTAATTATATTTTCATCTTCTTCCTTGGTTCAAGAACAAAATTTTTTATATCTTAATCTTCAACATTGGCTTATCTCTAGGCATCATCCTCACGTCCCCACCTCAAACACATTTCTTTCTGTTTAAAAAAACACATGTCTTTCCAGCTTCAATTAACCAATTCTCTTTCCTAACCACCACCCCTCCACCACCACTGCCAGCGATCACCACCGCTGCCACCCACCACTACCCACCAGAAAATTGTCGCCTTACAAGAATTTCTGCACCCAAAAAATGTGACCCATGATTTGAAAGATGAAGAATTGATGTGGAGAGCTTCGATGGTGCCCAGAGTTGATGGGTTTCCGTTCAACTGAGGGGCCGAGAGTGGTGTTCATGTTCTTGGTTAGGGGTTCTATTTTTTGGCACCACTGTGGGAGAAATTCTTTAATGGGAATGACGGGTTGTACTGCATTTATGTTCATAGCTCTGATTCTTCCAGCAATGTCTCGTTGGAGGACACGAAATCTATCTTTCATGGCTGCCGGAGAAGGAGACAGGCTAGGAGAAGGAAATTAGGGGAGGGGTCGATCTAGCATTTGGAGAAATAGAGTTATGGTTTGTTTTTATAAATCATGTGACCTATGAGAAATGTCCATTTTGCCCTTTAAAAATTATGTGCAAGTCGCACGCCTTAAAATTTTAACGGAAGTTAGGTTTTAATGAGATTTATATTAACTTGCAAATTGGTTACTTAAGTTTTCTTAATAGTTGCAATTGGGAATCCAATTGCAACTATTAAGAAAACTTAAGTAACCAATTTACAATTAACCCGATTCATTATCTACAATTTTATGCAAACATATAATAATATGTATAAGTACCAATTTCATAAAGAGATAAATAAACGTATTCATAAATTGTCCCACTTAATTATATAACATTAAAATAAAAAAAAATGTAAAATATAATTTTAAATGGGCTAAGATCCATATTTCATTCAATTTTGAGTCGGCTAGGGCACGACTGCTAAAAATCAAATTATTTAGGTAGATAACTCCTTATCAATCATATCATATATGACTCTTAAATCCTTTTATAAGATTCTTTTAGACATTATTTGTCAAAAGCATATTTTAATATCATCTTGTGCCTTCGGCCCAAAATTGTTTTCATAGCCTAATTAAATCAAACCATATTAAACGTATATGAATCACTGTTTCCTCATCTTGCTTTTACAAAATAGAATTAATGCACCTCGCTAGGGCGTATCCTAGATAAAAAATATTTGTGTAATTACAAGTGTTTTAATCATGGATTGGCACATGATTTAAGTTTTACAAGAAGGTTCAACACATATAGCATAGCAACATATTCGTATGCACATAATATAAACATGTAAAGCATTGGTTATTAACTTAATTAATCTCATAAATTAAAGCATAATATTCATGTAATTTATTGCATTAGTTTATGGGGATAAATCTGAAACTTTTGATTTTCAAAAATCATAATCAAGAAAGAACAATTCATACGGCCGAACTATGCCAAAAGGCAACCACCATTCCATATGAAAGTTCATAAATTGAGAGCCCAAACATACGGTCAAACTAAGCCAATAGGCAACCACAATCCTGTATGTAATTTAGAAACTGGAAGAAACAATCTTATAAGGTTGAAACTATGCCAAAAGGCATCCACAATCCTTACAGAAAGTAACTCGATTCTAAATTCTTTGTCTTATCAATTTAATATTCTTGAATTGAGATTTAATTTCAGAAAACATGGTTTCAAAAACCAGCCATCTGAAAAACAAAATTCAATTAAAAAATCCTTGCGTTTCAAAAACGCCTTCCTAGACCAGTTTGCAACGCTGCTCGGCCGAGCTGATTCTGCTCAGCCATGCACCACGGTTGTTAGATTCCAAGTTTCAATTTTATCTCAAAATTGCTTTCCCCGATTCAATTAGGGTTTGGTGTTCATAATGATCAAATCACCATGATCATCAAAACCTTGAATAAACAATTTATTCATGAATCTAGGATCATCAACAAATTAATCTAATTAATCTTTGATGATCACAAAGAACATATTAGTCAAATTAATATTGCAATCTTAGATCCCATATAACAATATATTAATCCAATTAACGGTGCGATTTTATGATCATCATATATCTCATATACATACATAAAATAAACTGCATAAACATCATGAATCTTAATTCAAATAAGATGATAACACATATAATCAAATTATACCATCAACATGTTTTTATTAAAATAATCATGATGAACGGAGCTCTGATACCACTGTTAGGTTTTGCACTATCATGAATAGCGGAATAAACCGAAAAGCCTATATCCATTCAAGATGATTAAATTAATACGGAGATGAATTTAGAATACTAACTGCGGTGATGCTTTAAAATTTTTGAATCTTCAATCATTGTTCTTCGCGCTTCTTGAATCACAATCACAGGAACACGACTTCAATTGATATATAACGAACTTGAACAAGTTGAGATCAATGCCCTCTATGTGTATCCACACGCGAACGAATATCAAGAACACCTTCTTGATCCAAATTGCTAGATCCGATAGAAACAATTTCTGTGAAGACTATATGAATTTATTCTTTGATCTTGAGATCTAGGACTAAATATGTGTTACCAAACTCTTTGGAGGCTCTCTTATTGATAAAATATTAATTGGTACTTATTAGGGTTGAAGAGGGGTGCTTTATACTCATTAGTCCTTAACCATTGAGGAATAATATTCAAAATCCCATCTAAACACGAAATCAGATTTTGTCTATGGCGGTGTGCACGGCCGAGTCCTTTAGGCAGCTCGGCCGAGTCCTTAAGGTGGAGTGTCCGTGCAATACGACCAGAACTTTCATTCTGTAACTTGGGCTCGGCCGAGTTAGGTATAGGACTCGCCCGAGCAGCTCGGCCGTGTCTTATACTATGCTCGGTCGTGCATCTCAGAAACTCATTTTTAGCCTTTTAATTGATTCATTCTTTTGTGTGTGACTGTTGGAGATTATTCCCTAGGCCCTTGAGAAAGGCCTTACGTTATATCATGTTCTTATTTGTTATAGAGATAACACCTTGGATTACTATATGTTTTGCATATTTATTATAATAATCTCCGTCCCTAGTACTTATGAAGAACTAGTATTAGTTTAATCGATAATCATGTGATGATTATGTGTATATGATATTTATGTCATGGTCGAACTAGTACTAGTTCACCAACATAATCATGTGATGATTATGTTGGTGAACTAGTACTGGACATAACCCACTATGAGATTTATGTCATGGTCGAATGTCATAATTAAATCTCATTTAGTTATATCATTGGAATCCTTAGACCTGAGATTATCATCTTCTTGAGAGTAAGATTGATGATAGTGTATGGCCATACCCAAATGAATTGATGTGTTTAATATCATTTCCTCATATCAATCTACTCGGGATCGAGAAAGCATTCAACACTTAAGTTGACTTAGACTGTGACTTATGTTCAATATGATATCGCGTGACAAAAGGATTGTGATATATTCTATGAGGATAAACGAACTTCGTTAAGTTATATTAATTGGGTAGTCATGATGGCTTGCTAGAGTCCGCTCATGATTTATGAGTTTGACCTTGGTTTGACTCATTGCCAACTTAATATAATCCTATGGGGTCACACACAAAAGAAAGAATTGATCAAACGGTTAAAATTGGAAAAAGCTGTCAAACTGGTTTGGCACGATCGTGCCAATTTGTGAGCACGACCGTGCCGATTTGTGAGCACGACCGTGCCAGAGCGTCTGGGATGGTTTTTCAGCAGTTTAGTTGGGAGACGAGATTTAGGTTTCCTAGGTAATTAAGGGTTAATGACTAGGGACTATAAATATATCTTTTCACCATCCATTAAACTAATCCGACCCAATGTGTTGAGAAACATAATTCTTGATCAAAGATTGAGAATCAAAGATCAAGAACGCATATTATTCATATAGCCTTTGTAGATTAGAAAAACGTGTTTTCTAATAGATGGATCTAGCAGTCTGGATCTAGAATTGTTCTAGATATTCGTTCACGTGTGGATACACATATAGGGTGCTTCCTTTAGCATCTCAAGTCGTGTTCCTGAGATCGTGATCCGAAAAACGTGAAGAAGATCAAATCATAAAGCTTGAAGACTTGAAGATTTGAAGATCCAAAATTTTAAATGTCACGACCCCGACCCTGCGGGCCCGGAGTACGCGAGCTGGACGTCGACTTAAACAAATGAAGATAAAAAATTTCCTTTTATACCAAAAGATGATAACAGAAAGTTTTGAAATCCAACTTGAACAACAAAATATGAACTAGTGTAAGCTCCATAAGCTTACAACCAAAAATAATAAAATATACCAATTCTAATGACGTCAAGTTTGTTACAACTATTCCCAAAAGGTTACACATTTATATAATGTAAACCCACCAATAAAAACTTGCCCCAAAAGCTCAACCCTCGCGACGTCCTGTCTTGTGATCAGCGAGTCTAATCCTTTCCACCTGGGAGGGGGGGGGTTAAGGAAAAACAAAGACAAAAGAAAAGGAGGGTGAGATAAATCTCAATAAGTTACTAATGCAACTACATGACATGCTATGATGCAGTAAGCAATAAACAATAACAAATATCACTTAGTACATAGCATTTATCAATTAACAGATAGCAGCGGAAATAAACAAGTAACAAAGGATAATAGCCAAGGTTTCCCAACTGATAAAACCAAATAAAGGTCGCTGCGCAGCTTCAATAATCAACAATCAACATCTTCAAAGTAGCATGAAAGCTTGAAGAGAAAACCCCCGGTACCGGAACCAATAACCAATAATAGAAAGGGAATATGACACAAAGTCATATCCCAAACCGAACAGCTAGAATGCTCACAAAGGAGCTAGCTCATCTCACATCCAAGGCCAATCTGGAGGAGGGTAATAATTGGGCAAAACAATGGTCAACATCATAATGGACTTGGCTTATGCCATCATAATGTTTCGCATCGCCCGAAACACACATAAATACCAGCTGGACTTTCAAGTAAAGGCTAAGTAATAAAATACTAGCACGATAAACAACTAACGATTCCAAAGTAGGGAACCATACCAAGAAGTCACCAAGAAAGTGAAATGAACTAACAACGCACAATTAAAGTGTTCCAATAGTCTCAACAATGATAACACCATTCCCATATCACATTTAATTCACAAAGGATCTAGTTAACCCACGCACACAACCAAAACTATTCACTCATCTCGAAGAGCTCGAGGAGAGCTTTAAAACGATAGCTTATACACCTAAAACGGAGTCCGGACGAGAGAGATATGAATTATCGAAGATTGTCTACGAAAGGTACAAGAGGATGAAGCTCAGGGCTTATACAGCAGAGGGGGCGCACGCCCGCGCAAAAAGGGTGTGCGCGCCCTAAGGGATCAGAAGGTTTGAATTGTTGAAACAATAAGGGAGCGCACGCCCCCTAGGAAATGGTGCGCGCGCCCTAGCTGATCAGAAGGTTTTGAGCTTTTGAAACAATGGAGGGAGCGCACGCCCCCACGAACATGGTGCGCGCGCCCTCGATCAACAGAAGGTTTAGTTACAAAGGGGCATAAGGGTGCGCACGCCCCCTCCCAAAGGGTGCGCGCGCCCCCTTGCCCGGAGGGGCAATTTCCGGCCAAAATTCTGGGTTTCCTCCATTTTCAACCCAAAACTCAAATCTCTGCATTTCAAAGTTTCTAACAAGTCTAACCATGAGTTCAAACAACTATGAACTGGGAGGGGACCTACATATCAACATTAGACAACCCCAAACCAAGATTTAACCCAACATTCAACAATCACCATTTTTAACCAACAATCAAAATAAATTCTAAATAAATTCCCAAACTCAACCCAACATCATATATATCATTTAAAACACCATTCAAGCATGAAATGAACATTTTAGCATAATAATGGGGGAAAAGCAACTTACCCGGATTTCTCAAAGGTGACGGAATTCAAATATTTTTGGTTCTACGCGATCCTATCGACGATCTAAACACATTTCATAAAATGAGTAATAAGAAAAGATGAGAGGAAGAGGATGAAAATGAAGAGAGAAGGAAGAGAAGAATTCTTACCTTTTTCTTGGAGAGAGAGAGAGATAAACCGGGAAATGAAATGAGGGAGAGGGTGAGGGAGAAGAGAGGGAGTAGGGAGATGATTGATTTGAAATGTTACACTTCGGGCCCCTCCCCTACTCTACCCAATACAAATAACTCCTCACTAACAATTAAGACCCAACTCTCTACACTAGCACAATTAACCAATTAAATGCTAGGCATAAATTATATAACACATAAAATGCACATATAAATTATTAATTAAATAATAATTTAAACAATTAAATAAGAAATAAATAAATAATTAGATATTTATTATTAGAAAATAGAGGCGGGTTTTTGGGTCGTGACATTCACTCCCCCTTAAAGAAAATTCGACCCGAATTTTAACGAGACTTACCCGAATTAAAAAGCCACGGATATTTACGCTCCATCTCCTCTCGAAGCTCCAAAGTCGATTCCTCAACATTGTGATTCCTCCAAAGAACTCTAACCAACGGAATGCTTTTGTTCCTCAACTCTTGGACTTTGGCATCAAGAATCCGAACCGGTCGTTCCTCATAGGTCATATCAGGCTCTATATCCTCCGGTACCCTCGGTAACACGTGAGATGGATCATGAACATACTTCCGAAGCATAGAAACGTGAAAAACATTATGTAATCGGTCCAAAGAAGATGGTAACGCAAGACGATACGCTAGAAGTCCCACTTTCCCCAAAATCTCAAACGGTCCAACAAACATCGGAGCCAATTTACCCTTCTTCCCGAACCTTCGAATACCCACTCTCGGAGATACCTTTAAGAACACGAAGTCTCCGGTCTGAAAACTAAGATCTCCTCACTGATGATCGGCGTAGCTCTTCTGTCGACTCTGGGCTATCTTCAATCGATCCCGAATAATTTTAACCTTTTCCACCGAGTCCTGAACCATGTCAACACCCAAAAGTTTTGCTTCCCCAACCTCGTCCCAACAAATAGGCGACCGACATTTCCTCCCATACAAAGCCTCATACGGTGCCATCTGAATACTCGACTGATAACTATTATTGTAGGCGAACTCTGCAAGCGGTAGATGGGCATCCCACGAATCTGGAAAGTCAACTGTGCAAGCCCGTAACATATCCTCAAGAATCTGAATGGTTCTCTCGGACTGACCGTCAGTCTGAGGATCAAATGCTGTGCTAAACCTCAAATCGGTACCCAAAGCCTTCTGTAACGCTTGCCAAAATCGGGATGTAAACCTGGGATCTCTGTCTGACACAATACTAACTGGAACACCATGTAATCTGACAATCTCATGAATATACAAATTTGCAAGTTTCTCCATCGAATAGGAAATGTCAATGGGTAAGAAATGAGAAGATTTGGTCAATCGGTCCACAATCACCCAAACTGCATTGAACCTCCTTCGAGTCCTGGGTAGTCCGGTTACAAAATCCATCATAATGTGTTCCCACTTCCACTCGGGTATCTCAAGAGGCTGAAGTAGACCTGCGGGCCTCTGATGCTCTGCTTTAACTTGTTGACAGGTCAAACACTTCGATACATAATCTGCAATTTCCCTCTTCATGTTAATCCACCAAAATGGCTGTTTTAAATCTTGATACATCTTCGTACTCCCGGGATGAATGGTATACCGGGATTTGTGACCCTCATCAAGAACTCGCTATTTAATCCCACCGATGTCCGGCACACACAATCTGCTACGGTAAGTCAACACTCCCTCGGAGTCAAGCTGGAAGTCCACATACTGTCTATCCCGAGCATTATCCATAATCTTCTTCAACTCTGGGTCATCCTTCTGAGTATCCTTTATTTGTTGAATTAGGGTCGGAGATACCCTAATATTCGCAAAAATCGCCCCACGTCTCGATTCGCGAGGACACCAATCTCGAACATCCTCTAGCAATTTCCATTCACGAATCATCATTGATGCCACATAAGACTTTCGACTGATCGCATCAGCTACCACATTTGCTTTGCCCGAATGGTACGAAATTATGCAATCATAATCCTTTAAAAGCTCCATCCATCTACGCTGACGGTTATTCAATTCCTTTTGAGAGAAGAGGTATTTCAAACTCTTGTGATCGGTAAAACTCGAACTTCGCTCCGTATAGGTAATGCTTCCACTTGTGTAACGCAAAGACTATCGCAGCCAACTCCATATCATGGGTAGGGTAATTCTGTTCACTAGGGGTCAACTTCCTCGAAGCATAAGCGATCACTTTCCCATTTTGCATCAAAACACAACCCAAACCCTCTTTCGAAGCATCACTGAAAATAACTAAATCGTCATTTCCATTTGGTAACGCAAGAATAGGAGCCGTAGTTAATCTCTTCTTTAATTCATCAAAGCTACTTTGACACTTTTCACTCCACACGAACGGTACATCCTTCCGGGTCAACTGAGTCATCGGAGTAGCAATCCTCGAAAACCCTTCTATAAATCTTCTATAATACCCGGCTAAACCAAAAAACTTCTGATCTCGGTCACTGACTCGGGTCTCTTCCAATCCACTATGGTTTCTATCTTTGAAGGATCCACAGAAATCCCATCCTTTGAAAAAACATGACCCAAAAATGAAACCTTCTCGAGCCAAAATTCGCATTTACTAAACTTCGAAAACAACTGCTCCCTCGCAAGAATGGATAAAACTGTCCTTAAGTGTTGCTCGTGCTCCTCTCGAGATTTAGAGTAGACAAGAATGTCGTCGATGAAGACCACCACGAACGAATCAAGATAACGATGGAAGACCCGGTTCATCAAATCCATAAACACGGCCGGCGCGTTAGTTAACCCAAACGGCATAACCAAAAACTCGTAATGACCATATCGAGTGCGAAAGGCAGTCTTCGGAATATCCTCAGATTGAATCATAAACTGATGGTACCCACTCCTCAAATCAAGCTTAGAGAACACCACGGACCCTTGAAGCTGATCAAATAAATCATCAATGTGAGGTAGAGGATACTTGTTCTTCACTGTAACCTGATTCAACTTCCGGTAATCGATACACAATCTCAAAGAACCATCTTTCTTCCGCACAAACAAAACCGGTGCTCCCCACGGGGAAACACTAGGGCGGATAAACTCTCGATCACGCAACTCTTGCAACTGAACCTTTAGTTCCTTCAATTCTGCGGGAGCCAACCTGTACGGTGCCTTTGAAATCGGAGTTGTACCCGGCAAAAGATCTATACAAAATATTATCTCACGATCGGGAGGCATATTATATTCAGAAGAGAAAACATCGGGAAATTCTCTAACTACCCGCACACTCTCCAAACTAGGGGATTCTTTCCTAGTATCAAGCACACTAGCCAAATACCCCTCACAACCACGATGCAATAATCTCCTAGCTTTCACATAAGAAATGATACGAATATTCCTACCCAAAGGCATAGCCTCAAAAACAAATTTAGGCACATCAGGGATAGAGAAATTAACAACCTTCCTACGACAATCAACAGAAGCATGAAACTTGCTCAACCAATCCATACCCAAACTAACATCAAAGTCCTGAATAGGAAGGACTACCAAGTCCGCACACAAGACATATCACGCCCCGGAAATCTCAAAATCCATAAATAAAAAAAAAATTACAAAATGTACATCTCCAAAAAGTAATATACCAAACCGGGCGCGTGAATTCAACTATAAACCAATACCATCAAACAACACCTCAACGAGATTATAACTCGGAGACTAGAAACAAATGCGGAAGCAAGAACAACTATTAACAAAAGTATCCAAAGTACAACCGTATATACAAAGCACTGAACGACTACGAACCCACAATAAAATACATAAAGGTTCCGAAGAGCAACTATCCCAAATACGATCAACCTGCTCAGAAGATTCCCGCTACAACGGACCTCACAACGCTACCACTTGCTTTCCTGGGGGGGGGGGTTAAGGAAAAACAATTTGAAACAAGAAACGGGGTGAGATAAAATCTCAGTAAGTTACTAAATGCATCTGCATGGCATAATATCATGCAAATCAACGATAACTGAACAAGTAAATCACATAACAACAAATGAGAAAGCTCCTATCGCCAACTGTCCCATACCAGTTGGAAATAACGACTATCTCATCATGCAACACATAAGACTGAAATAAACACGTAACAAAGGATACTTAGCCAAGGTTTCACCAAACTGATAGAACAATCGCTGCGCAGCTTCAACCGATCAACCAATCCACAATAGCAGCATAACAACTGAAGAGAACCCCAGTCAGAACCGACCAATCAATCAATCAACCCATCAAGCCATCTTCATAGTAGCATAAAAGCTGAAGAGAAACCCCGGTCAGAAGCGACCAATCAACCCATCGATCAAACAAACCATCTTCATAGTAGCATAAAAGCTGAAGAGAAACCCGGTACCGGAACCAATAACTAAATGAAGTGTCACAAGGGATGGGAGACATGCCACAAAGTCATGCTCCAAGTAAAGCTAAAATGCACACAAAGGAGCTAGCTCTTCTCACATCCAAGGCCAATCTGGAGGAGGGTAATAATGGGGCAAAACAATGGTCAATATCACAATGGACTTGGCTGTGCCATCATAATGTTTCGCATCGCCCAAACACACACAAAATACCAGATGGACTTTCAACTAAAGGCTAAGTAATAAAATACTAGCACAGTAAACAACCATTGATTCCAAAGTAGGGAATCATACCAATTAATCACCATAAAAGATGCAAACGATTACTCAAGAAGAGTTCAACAACAATAGCACAAGGAGTTTCTCATAAAAGAGTCCAACAACATTGACCATTAAAACATAATGATTCAAAGATAAGGCACGTACAAATTACATCCTAAATATGATACCCACAAGTTACTCATAAGGAACACAACCCAAACGGTCGCTCACAAATAGTACAACGACTATAACCCAAAATTATCCTAAACGTTTACTCATAAAGATGTACTAGGACTATGAACTCAACCATCTCATCACATCTGGAATTCCAAAGTAGGAACTCAGAATGAATACACCTTAAGGTTAATCAAACCATGGTACCCAATTGCCAATTCACGCTTTACCTCCGTTCATAACGAACAAATTCTAAATACCCCAAACGAATCCAAAAGGTTACACTTATTAGAACATGATCACGACAGGACTAAACCCTACACCTTGGTGTTCAATAACAACCCTCTAGGTACTATAGGACATCGCCTAAAACCTAGACCAAGTCTTACTCGAAAATCAATTCGATTGGAACAATCACGAACACATCATAAGATGCCCAAACATTCCCAAACAATACTTGATCAAATTACATAACACCATTGTTCACAAAGGAACCAATTTTAATTACTAAAGTGTTCCACGGTGCCCAACTAAGTCAACTAGAATAGTACTATGGAACCTAGACCGAGACTACACCTTGATCTTAAACCTCAACAATAAGACAACCATTCTGGTCTGGAACCATGTGTCCAATAGAACCATTGAGTAGTACTCGAAAATAGATTTCTAACGATAGTTTACACGTCCAAAACGGAGTCCGGACGAAGAAGTTATGGCCTCCGGAAGATTGAACGTAAAACGGACAATTTTTATAAAGTGTTCGGCCGGACATGAAGAAAGATCCCTGTTTTAGCTCCGAATTTCACTCCTTTCGTTCTAAATCATAGGAATACCTATATATACTTCTATCCTAACATTTAAAGACAAGAAAACTCAATTCATGTGCCTCTAAAACCCAAACTAAAAATACAACCTAGTCTTAAACAAACGCAAATATGATTTCCAGAAAAACAGGGCGGGCGGGCGCCTGAATAGGGGCGGGCGGGCGCCCATTATAACAGAAGCTAAGGGTCAGAAAAGGGGGAAGTGGGCGGGCGCTTGGCAGGGGGGGCGGGCGCCCGGTCGTCGGGCTGGGCAGAAATCAGCTGGGTTTTAACACATTCTTACCAAAATCAAACCCAAAATCTTGCTAGTTCAAAAACACCCAAAATCAACACTTCCAATACTCTTAACAATGTACTAAAACAACATATAAACCTCTAGGAGACCTAGATAACAACATTTAACCACACAAATCAAGATTTAATCTAAACATTCATATCATCACAACTTTTAACCAAAAATCCAAATAAATTCCAAATAATTTCTAAACTCAACCAAAATGACATAGATATCAACAAGAACATCAATAGTGTTAAAGATGAGCATTTTTAACATAAATGGGGGAAAAGTAACTTACTTGAATTTTCTCAAAGTTGCCGGAACTCTAATATTTTTAGCCCTCTACGATCCTAACGACGATCTAAACAAGTTTCATGTTTTAAGAAATGAGAAATAATGAGAGGAAGAGGAAGAAAATGAAGAGAGAAGGGAGAGAAAAACTTACCTTCACAAATGGAGGAGGGAGAGAGAGAAGTGCTGGAGAGAGGGAGAAGTGAGGGAGAAATGAGGGAGGAGAGTAGGGAGGGAGTAGGGAGAAATTATTTAAAACTTACACTTAAACCCCTCCTCTACAAACCAACACAAATACTTACACTCCCTACTAACAATTAAGACCCAACAATACTACACTAACCCAAATGACCCAAATAAAATGCTAGACATGAATTATTATAACTCATAAAATGCACACATAAATTATTAATTAAATAATAATTTAAATAAATAAATAAGCAAATAAATAAATAATAATTATTTATTACTAATAAAATAGAGCCTAGTTTTCAGGTCGTGACATTCACTCACCCTTAAAGAAAATTCGACCCGAATTTTAAATTACTTACCCGAAAGACCAAATAGGTACGGATACGATAGTTCTGCCATTTCTCAAATTCCTCAATTGTCCAATCTAACCCACTACAAGGTAACCTTAAATGATGCTTACGATGACACTACCTCTTGAACCGAATCATTCCATCATTATCTTCATTACTAATCAAAATCCGTACTCAAGATCGAAGAATCCAAATTATTTCCACACATAATTCTCGAGATATCTCAAGCTCGCCTTATTCATAACCTTAACTACACCGCAAGGTACTTCTATTTGTAAATCGCATACTTAGTATTATTCCCCTGAAATTCAAAACATTACCCTCTCGAGCTTAATCAGCTTTTAAAATATGAAAGGCCGAAGAAATTTTCCATCCCCATAATATTCACCAAAGGCTATATCTCTAAGGATTCCCATTATAGTGCTCTCGCTCTAGGTAGCACCTTAAACTAGTGGTGTAATATAAACCCAAAATTTTAATACAAAATGTCCACTTAAATCTACGCCATAATATCATCGTCATAACACTCCAATCCTTGAAAGCCTAAAATAATTACGAATACTCAATAGTCCGAAAATGATCTAAATTTTATCTTCAAGGGATTTCCTCTAACTCCCTTTTTAGTTAATAATCTGTGCTCATATACCCAAGGAAATCAACAAACCTCAAATCTTCAATAGCTAACCCAAGTTAGTCTTTCACGCATACATTTATTAACCTAATGATACTTAGGCTCAATAGTACTACCATCATAATAAGCCAATTAGCTAGCAACGTTCCGACTGACCCAATACCAAATCATGATATTCCTTAATTATGCCCAAGTATTGATACTCAAATTTCTTCCCATACCCTTGATCTAATTCGGGTAACGCCACCAAGAAGGGATTTAGAACCATAGAACCACTATCTAACCAAAATTTCAAAATGTCTTTAACATAGATTGAGAAATTATTACTCTCCCAAAATGTACTTAGTCCTTTCTAACTTAACACGCTTATCACCATTAATGATCATAACTCCTACAACAAACTCATTATCCCTAACAAATCGTACACCTCTCCATACTAATCCATTCCGATACATTCACGAGATGTACTAAAAGTGACCAAATTTTCCTCAAAAGATTCTCATTGAATCCTCAACTCCTATAACCCAACCGATACAATATGGATATTGATCTAAATATTAGCATTACAACCTTGTACCACAACAATCCAATTTAACCCAAGTTCCCTATCGATCAAGCGACATATTGCCCCCAATATAAATTATACACAAGACTTCAAAATTAATATTGCCAACAGAATAAGCTAAATTCCCAGCACCACCTTATAATAAAGACTTTCTGACTTTCAAGATAAACCTGAACATTATATATACTTAGTATGATCCTAAACAAAGTCAAACATACTAATATAGAAATATTCACCACCTATCGATGGCACACAAGAAATTCGTAACGCACGGAAAGCTAAACTATACCACTTAACTCATCAATATCTCGCATAGGTGACATAACCAAATCATCCCATATATACTAGTAACAATCACGTAGTTCCGTATTCGTGAATACACCTCAACATAAATCCATGAATGATAACAATCACGCGAACATAGCACAAAACATTGTCCACTTTACGAAATAGATATACCCGAGCTATCAGATTTGCATTCTCGATTCCCAAACCAACTCACCCCAAGGGGACCAACACTATTAATATCAATCTTATACTTGATATACCAGGAGAGAGGAACACTCGACGTCAACATCACACTCATAACTCCACCAACTTCTACCTTAACCTTATCTTCCAAGAAAACTTAGTTTCTAAACCGCTCAAAGTTATAACACCCAAGTATTGAAATCTATCCAATATCAGAGTTCTTATTCTCTTTCAAGATCTAAAACCATTGCTCTGATACCAACTGTCACGCCCCGGAAATCTCAAAATCCATAAATAAAAAAAATTTACAAAATGTACATCTCCAAAAAGTAATATACCAAACCGGGCGCGTGAATTCAACTATAAACCAATACCATCAAACAACACCTCAACGAGATTATAACTCGGAGACTAGAAACAAATGCGGAAGCAAGATAACTATTAACAAAAGTATCCAAAGTACAACCGTATATACAAAACACTGAACGACTACGAACCCACAATAAAATACATAAAGTTCCGAAGAGCAACTATCCCAAATACGATCAACCTGCTCAGAAGATTCCCGCTAAAACGAACCTCACAACCCTACCACTTGCTTTCCTGGGGGGGGGTTAAGGAAAAACAATTTGAAACAAGAAACGGGGTGAGATAAAATCTCAGTAAGTTACTAAATGCATCTACATGGCATAATATCATGCAAATCAACGATAACTGAACAAATAAATCACATAACAACAAATTAGAAAGCTCCCTATCGCTAACTGTCCCATACCAGTTGGAAATAACGACTATCTCATCATGCAACATATAAGACTGAAATAAACACGTAACAAAGGATACTTAGCCAAGGTTTCACCAAACTGATAGAACAATCGCTGCGCAGCTTCAACCGATCAACAATCCACAATAGCAGCATAAAAACTGAAGAGAACCCCGGTCAGAACCGACCAATCAATCAATCAACCTATCAAGCCATCTTCATAGTAGCATAAAAGCTGAAGAGAAACCCCGGTCAGAAGCGACCAATCAACCCATCGATCAAACAAGCCATCTTCATAGTAGCATAAAAGCTGAAGAGAAACCCGGTACCGGAACCAATAACCAAATGAAGTGTCACAAGGGATGGGAGACATGCCACAAAGTCATGCTCCAAGTAAAGCTAAAATGCACACAAAGGAGCTAGCTCTTCTCACATCCAAGGCCAATCTGGAGGAGGGTAATAATGGGGCAAAACAATGGTCAACATCACAATGGACTTGGCTGTGCCATCATAATGTTTCGCATCGCCCAAACACACACAAAATACCAGCTGGACTTTCAAGTAAAGGCTAAGTAATAAAATACTAGCACAATAAACAACCATTGATTCCAAAGTAGGGAATCATACCAATTAATCACCATAAAAGATGCAAACGATTACTCAAGAAGAGTTCAACAACAATAGCACAAGGAGTTTCTCATAAAAGAGTCCAACAACATTGACCATTAAAACATAATGATTCCAAGATAAGGCACGTACCAATTATATCCTAAATATGATACCCACAAGTTACTCATAAGGAACACAACCCAAACGGTCGCTCACAAATAGTACAACGACTAGAACCCAAAATTATCCTAAACGTTTACTCATAAAGATGTACTAGGACTATGAACTCAACCATCTCATCACACCTGGAATTCCAAAGTAGGAACTCAGAATGAATACACCTTAAGGTTAATCAAACCGTGGTACCCAATTGCCAATTCACGCTTTACCTCCGTTCATAACGAACTAATTCTAAATACCCAAACGAATCCAAAAGGTTACACTTATTAGAACATGATCATGACAGGACTAAACCCTACACCTTGGTGTTCAATAAAAACCCTCTAGGTACTATAGGACATCGCCTAAAACCTAGACCAAGTCTTACTCGAAAATCAATTCGATTGGAACAATCACGAACACATCATAAGATGCCCAAACATTCCCAAACAATACTTGATAAAATTACATAACACCATTGTTCACAAGGAACCAATTTTAATTACTAAAGTGTTCCACGGTGCCCAACTAAGTCAACTAGAATAGTACTATAGAACCTAGACCGAGACTACACCTTGATCTTAAACCTCAACAATAAGACAACCATTCTGGTCTGGAACCATGCGTCCAATAGAACCATTGCGTAGTACTCGAAAATAGCTTTCCAACGATAGTTTACACGTCCAAAACGGAGTCCGGACGAAGAAGTTATGGCCTCCGGAAGATTGAACGTAAAACGGACAATTTTTATAAAGTGTTCGGCCGGACATGAAGAAAGATCCCTGTTTTAGCTCCGAATTTCACTCCTTTCGTTCTAAATCTTAGGAATACCTATATATACTTCTATTCTAACATTTAAAGACAAGAAAACTCAATTCATGTGCCTCTAAAACCCAAACTAAAAATACAACCTAGTCTTAAACAAACGCAAATATGATTTCCAGAAAAACAGGGCGGGCGGGCGCCTGAATAGGGGCGGGCGGGCGCCCATTATAACAGAAGCTAAGGGTCAGAAAAGGGGCAAGTGGGCGGGCGCTTGGCAGGGGGCGGGCGGGCGCCCGGTCGTCGGGCTGGGCAGAAATCAGCTGGGTTTTAACACATTCTTACCAAAATCAAACTCAAAATCTTGCTAGTTCAAAACACCCAAAATCAACACTTCCAATACTCTTAACAATGTACTAAAACAACATATAAACCTCTAGGAGACCTAGATAACAACATTTAACCACACAAATCAAGATTTAATCTAAATATTCATATCATCACAACTTTTAACCAAAATCCAAATAAATTCCAAATAATTTCTAAACTCAACCAAAATGACATAGATATCAACAAGAACATCAATAGTGTTAAACATGAGCATTTTTAACATAAATGGGGGAAAAGTAACTTACTTGAATTTTCTCAAAGTTGTCGGAACTCGAATATTTTTAGCCCTCTACGATCCTAACGACGATCTAAACAAGTTTCATGTTTTAAGAAATGAGAAATAATGAGAGGAAGAGGAAGAAAATGAAGAGAGAAGGGAGAGAAAAACTTACCTTCACAAATGGAGGGAGAGAGAGAAGTGCTGGAGAGAGGGAGAAGTGAGGGAGAAATGAGGGAGGAGAGTAGGGAGGGAATAGGGAGAAATTATTTAAAACTTACACTTAAACCCCTCCTCTACTAACTGTTGGGTTTCGATCAAACATGCGCAGCGGAATTTAGCAATTAAAATTTTAAGAAACCCAAAGCCATGGATCCGTTCATATGATTAGATCAAATACAACATGATGAATAGAGGAATAACTAACCCTTGATGGCTATGAATTTTTCTCTTTGGTCTTGGTGGAGAAACTTGAAGACTTGATCACGATCACAAAGCTTGAACACGAACTTTGAAGATGATGATTTTCACCCTCCAGCGGTATCCACTCTTTGAACGAATATCAAAGGAGCTTCTTTGATCTTGGTTGCTAGACCAATATTATGAAACACACTTCACAATATAATAAAGAACTATATGGAATTTGTTTGTGAATTATTTTGTTCCTCAATCAATGATATCTTAGAACAAATAAAATCTCTCTCAAACTCTTTGAGACTCACAAAAGCACTTGTCCATATGGTCTGGCTGAATTGGGGTTTTTATACACAATTAAGACCTATTCCAAATAGGAATCTTGTGCCAAAACCTTCCCAAATCGAATTAGGAATTCTCCAATCGGGAGCACCAGGCGCCCGCCTGGTACCACCCAGGCGCCCGCCTGTTTGGGCAGAAACTCCAGTCCCTTTCCGGCTTGAACAGGCGCCCGCCCTGGTGCAACCCAAGCGCCCGCTTGGTTGACCAGGAGGCCCAGATCTTCCCGAAATCCTTGGAAGTCCTCCGACCCTAAATGCCAATATAGTCCTTTTATTTAAGATTCGTTCTATTATGTGTGACCCTCTAGGATTACACTAAGTTGGCAATGGGCTCAAAATGATCCCATAAGATATGATTAGGTTCTAGCAAACCGTCATACCTACCCAAATAGTATAACTAGATACAAGTTCGCATTCCTTTAGAATATGTCATAATCTCTTTGTCCACGATGTCATTGAACACAAGTCATGGTCTAACAGTCAACTTGTTTTGTTCAATACTTTCTCGATTCCGAATATGTTGATAATTCAAATGCTATTGATCTAATCAATCCATTTGAGTCGGCCGAACATTTCATCAACATCATTCCTTCGAGGGGCCCAAGCTTGACATCTCTCCGTGGAGGGACAAATCCATTTAGCTTATTATTCTTCCAACGAGAATCCGATTATGCCAATCATACCCTTTATGACTACCGTGTTAAGGTAGCGTTTGAATATGTCAAACACAATGTTCATCAAGTGGAAGACTATAATAACTTCATGTCTAAGGATTCAAAATGACATAACTAATATGAGATATATGTACGACATAGACCATGACATAAATCTCATACAGCGGGTCATGTCCAGTACCTTGTTCCAAACAAGTACCCATAAATCTAACATGATCATCCCATGATCATTTAGCCTTTATACTAGTGCTTAACAAGTACTAGGGACGGGGATTATTATAAGTAAACATGAACAACAATAATAATCAAAACATCTCTTTTATTGATATGAAATAAAGATAACAATTACAACGTTTATTAAACGTGCTAGGGCACCACTACCAACAATCCCCACTTGCCCTAGGCCCAATCTCTCATGTATCTAATACTCATGGACTAACATGACCATCATGTTTAGCTTGTGGAAGTCCCTTTATTAGGGGTCCGCAACATTGTCTCAGTAGGCACTCTGCATATATTTACGTCTCCCCTATCAACGATTTCTCGAATGATATGAAAACGCCTAAGTATAGGTTTGGATTTTTGATGTTCTCTTGGTTCCTTTGCTTGAGCAATAGCACCATTATTATCGCAATAAAAGGTCTATTGTATTAGCAATGCTAGGAACCACTTCAAGTTCAGTTATGAACTTCTTTATCCAAACAGCTTCTTTGCAGCTCCGATGCAGCAATATACTCAGCTTCTGTTGTAGAATCAGCGGTTGTACTTTGCTTGGAACTCTTCCAGCTTACAGCTCCACCATTTAACATAAACACAAAACCCGATTGCGATCGGCTATCATCTTTGTCAGTTTGGAAGCTTGCATCCGTGTAAGCATTTACAACGAGATCATCTTCCATTCCTCCATAGACCAAAAAAAGAGTCTTTAGTTCTTCTCAAGTACTTAAGAATCGCTTTTACAGCTATCCAGTGATTTTCGCCAGGGTCGGATTGGTATCTACTTGTCATGCTCAAAGCATAAGATACATCCGGCCTAGTACAAATCATGGCATACATGATGGACCCAATTGCCGAAGCATATGGAACATCATTCATTTTCTCACACTCATCTTTTGTCTTAGGACATTGAGTCTTGCTTAGAGAAATTCCATGTAACACGGGCAAGGTTCCTCTTTTAGAATTTTCCATACGGAATCTTCTAATGACCTTGTCAATGTATGTACTTTGGCTTAAACCAAGTAACCTCCTTGATCTATCTCTATAGATCTTAATGCCAAGAATATATGCGGCTTCACCCATATGGTCTATTGGATTAGCAATGCTAGGAACCATCTTAAGTTCACAATGAACTTCTTAATCCAAACCACTTCCTTTGCAGCATCCAATGCGGCTTATATACTTAGATTTAGTATGTAGAATTTTGTGACTCTTCTTGGAACCATTCCAACTTACAGCTTCACTATTAATTATAAAACTCAATTGCGATCTTTTATCATCTTTGTCAGTTTGGAAGCATGCATCCGTGCACTCATATACATCGAGATCATCTTCCGTCCCTCCATAGATCATAACAATTCTTTTAGTTCTTCTAAGTACTTTAAGAATTGTTTCACAGCCATCCAGTGACTCTCACCGGTTATCGGATTAATATCTACTCGTCATGCTCCAAGCATTAGATTTATCCGGCTTAGTACTTATCATGGCATCATGGATCCAAATGCCGAAGCAAATGGCATCTCATTCATTTTTCTCATGCTCAACTCTTGTCTTTAGGACATTGAGTCTTGCTTAGAGAAACTCCATATAATATTGGCAATTGTCCTCTCTTAGAATTTTCATGCAAAATCTTCTAATGACTTTGTCAATGTGTGTAATTTGGCTTAAACCAATTAGCCCCCTTGATCTATCTCTATGGATCTTAATGCCAAGAACATATGTAGCTTCATCCATATTCTTTATTGCGAAACACTTTCTTAACAAAGTCTTTACAGACTAACGTGTAGAAATGTCGTTTCCAATTAGCAATATGTCATCCACATATATTAAATAAGGAATAGCACTATGCTCCCACTAATCTTCTTGTATATACAAGGTTCATCTTCGTTCTTGATCAGGTCAAAATCTTCGACTTATCAAAACGGAGATTCCAACTCCCACAAGTTTGCTTTAATCCATCCAATAGATTTCTGCAACTTACAAAATTTATTAGAATTTTCTTTGACTGTCAAATCCTTTAGGTTGTATCCAATACATCCTTAAGTGAGTTCCTGTTGAAGAACGCTTGGTTTGACATTATTTTATCAAATTTCATATTCCAAATATGAACATGTGACTATGAGAATTCTAGTAAATTTCTGCTACCCATGTAAATTTTCTCCAAGAAAACTCATTCCTCTCCTTTGGTTTTTACGCCTTAGGTTAGAATGATTAAGTTCCAAACTTGATTATTATACATGGATTCCTTTTAGATATAATGACTCCAAGACATTAATCTGAATGTGGAGTTGATATTGCATCTTTGATAGGTGGTAAATACTTCATTCTAAATGAACTTTACCTCAATACTTTCTATTTCGAAACATCCAATATTTCTACTAATAGATTGTATCCTATCATGTATTGCAAGTATTTGTATATCTTGAACGGACTTTTCACGACTTCTTGTGAAAACTTGTTCAACTTCCATCTTAGGTTGAAATATATTTTCTAGGTCTCGAACCATTCGAGATACATTTTACTCCCACTGATTCTTTTAGAGATAAACCATTTATCAAGAAAAGTATCATAATAATAAACAAACCATTTGTTTCTTATGAGTAAATTATTATCCTCAAGTTTCCTTAGGATATCCCATGAAAGTATATTTATTAGATTTAAATGTGAGTGTGTCCCAGACAGCTCCTTTCCAAAAGGTCTCATCATCTTAAATCTTTACGAAGGACAACCGAGTTTTCTTTCATAATTTAACCTCTTTTGATGGAATTCAGATTAGTATAATCATAGCGGTTTTAAATACATAACCCCAAAATGAATAATGAAGATCACTTTGACTTTGTCATCCAATCAACCATATCCAATAAGGTTCTTATACTTCCATGCAGACACATCATTTAGAATGATGTTCTCAGTGAAGTTAATTTGTGAAACCATTTCACAACTTTAATGGTGACTGTCAAATTCTTGGTTTAATTATTCATCATCATGATCCAATCATAATCTTTGAATAATTTTACCAAGTATGATCAAAATTCTCTTTTAGCATTGCTTCTTAATGCACCATACACATCGGAATGTATTAGGTCAATTAAGATATTAGCCTTTTACCAATCATTGTAAAAGATGTCTTGGTCCAAGTAAATAAGATTGCATAAATCATGTTATTCCAAATCATATGACTTAAAACTCTGTCCCATGGAATTTTAGATATGCATCTTTATTTATTTGATCAAAACAATAATGCATAAAGAATTTTTAATTATTTATGTTATAGCCTATATTACTTTGTTCTTCAAGATTTAGGATATAAGATTTATTTATATGATAACACAATGAAGTAAATCATAATAAATAAAGCACCTTTCTTATTCTAAATAAGAAATAAATATCCTTCATTATCTTATAACAAAATAAGATATTCCACTTCATCAGTAAAGTCACTTTACAAGTGTTCTACGAACAATGTTGCAACCATTGCATCATTACCGTTTGTAGATAAAACTTTACTATAAGTAGTCTTTCATCTTACTAATTATTCTGGTATCCAATACCCAATAATTAAATTTAGAAAGAATAATTTATAACATAAAATTCCCAAGTGGTAGTCCCACTACCATTCCCTTTTATTGATCATCCAGAATTTTGACTACAATTCTAAATGGTCAATCCAATTGCCACATTACCAAATTGCATCAATTTAGAGTTATAATTTTAACCACAATTATTTCCTTTAGGTTTGACAACTCTTGTCTTACCTTTCCTTTGGCACGTGACCTCCTTTCCATTATGAACCATGAGAATTCGAGAACCTTTCTCCGTTATCTTTATCTCCGCAGTTTTCAGCATATCATGCAACTCGGAGAGATTCTTATTCATTCCAAGCATGTTATAGTTCATCACTAAGTGATTATAACATTTGAACAATGAATCAAGAATGAGATCCGTGGCTTGCTCCAATCCAATTGGATAACCAAGTTTCTCAAGATGCTCTACGTAGCCTTTATCTTAAGCATGTGAGGTTCCACTTATTGCCCTTTACTCCTTTTGCAAAAAGTGAATGCAATAATGGTTTTATACCTCTCTTGCCTAGATTTCTCTTTGAAACATGTAAATCAAATCCACGCCTATCTAATAGACTTCCACAAGTTCCAAACTTTGTTGGAGTTTTGAGCACATAATCGCGAGCATAAGACAACTCACATTCCTACTCATGATTCTTGTGATTGTCTATCTCTGGCATTGGGTTCTTCAGGAATAGGCCCATCAAGAATGTACAACACATCTTCTTGCCTTAGAACGATTCTTAGGCTCAGGATCCAATCCATGAAGTTTGTACCATTCTTTGAAGCTTTATCCTTAACAAGGATTAATCGCAATGATTTTAGTTGTTATCTACTACTTATGCAAAATTTCCAAAATTTTACAAGTACCAATCTCATTAAAGAGATAAATAATGTATTTTCCAAAAATACTCCCACTAAATTATATAACCTTCTTACACATCCAATGTATAATATAATTTAAATGGGGTAAGATCCAACTTTAATTTAATTTTGAGTCCACGGAGGCGGACCGCTCAAAACTAAATTAATTAGGTAGACAACCTGTCAATCACATCTCATATGACTCTTAGATCCTTTCATGAGACTCTTTGATATTGGGCTAAGATCCAACTTTAATTTAATTTTGAGTCCACGGAGGCGGACCGCTCAAAATCAAATTAATTAGGTAGACAATTTCTTGTCAATCATATCTCATATGATTCTTAGGGATCCAATTTCGAAAGCATGTTTAATCTCATCTTTTGCCTAGGCCCAAACTGTTTTGACGCCTAATTAAGTCCAACCATTTTAAACGTATAGGAACCATTCAATTTGATGTACCTTGCGGAGGCAAGCCCACATTAAACTAATGAACCTCATCTTGCTCATATATGAATAAAATTAATGCACTTCGCGGAGGCGAACCCACATCAAGATCATCCATGTATAAGCAAGTATTTTAATCATGGCATGGCAATGAAGGACTTAAAGCTTTCTTTGAAGGTTCATCACATATAGCATATAACACATTTATGAGCACATAATATAAACATGTTACACATCAAGATTAGCCACTAAATTAATCTCCATTAATTTAAGCATGATATTTATGTGTCATTAGTTTCTCTATAATTATGAGGATGAGACTATTTCAACTTTGGTTATTATCTCCAAATCAAGACAACAAGAAGTGCGGTCGAACTAAGCCATTAGGCAACCACAATCCCGCACTAATTCAAGAAACCAAGAAAGAAGTCCATGTGGCCGAAACTAAGCAATAGATGGTCTCGATGAACGTAGGCCAATTGCATTCACAATTCCACATGGATCTCCAATCATTGAATCAAGAACTTTGTTTCTCAATTTTAGCAATTATGAACTCTTCATAATTCTAACTTCGTTTTATCTTTGAAACTTTGATTGCGATCAATTTTGGGAAACACAATCTCGATGAACGCAGATTAGCCATCCAAAACTTGAACCAATCTAGGAATCACAAGACTAAAACAAATAGGAAATTCAAACCCCAAAATCCACACACAAACCAACTACCCAAAACCCATTCCAGATCAGCAAGTCTGGATTGGTTCTGTTACTGGTTTTGTTAAATTTATCGAAAATTCTATATTCAGATTTTATCCAAAATCAGAACATATTCTGCCGAGCGAGCGCCCGCCTGGTTATGACCAAGCGCCCGCCTGAATGGTCAGAATGGTGTAGAATTTTAAAGTTCGAAAATTTTGTCTCAAAATTATTTTTCCCCCGATTATTAAAACTTTGATCTAATCAAAAATCAATAATCGATATAATTCATAATCCACCATAATTTTTATTGCGATTGAATCGTGCAATTAAAGTTGCAAAACAATAAACCACATAAAATCACAAAACACATAAACATCATTTATTCCAATATTCATATCATGCAAGGCACATAAACAATTTATATACACATAACATGATCCAAGTATTGAATTAATCAACATGAATGGGGCTCTGATACCACTGTTGGGTTTCCAAGTAACATGCGCAGCGGAATATAGCAATTAAAATTTTAAGAAACCCAAAGCCATGGATCCGTTCATATGATTAAATCAAATACAACAAGATGAATAAAGGATGAACTAACCCTTGATGGCTATCAAATTTTTCTCTTGGTCTTTTAGTGGAGAAACTTGAAGACTTGATCACGATCACAAAGCTTGAACACGAACCTTGAAGATGATGATTTTCACCCTCTAGCGGTATCCACACTTCGAACGAATATCAAAGGAGCTTCTTTGATCTTGGTTGCTAGACCAATAATTGTAAAACACGCTTTCACAATTTAATAAAGAACTATATGGAATTTATTTGTGAATTATTTTGTTCCTCAATCAATGATATCTTAGAACAAAATAAAATCTCTCTCAAACTCTTTGAGACTCACAAAAGCACACTTCCATATGGTCTGGCCGAATTGGGGTTTTTATACACAATTAAGACCTATTCCAAATAGGAATCTTGTTCCAAAAACCATTCCTAATCGAATTAGGAAATTTCAAACCGGCATACCGGGCGCCCGCCTGGTCTTACCCAGGCGCCCGCTTGTTTGGGCAGAAGGTCAAGGCCTTTTCGGCTTATTCAGGCGCCCGCCTGGTTCAACTCAAGCGCCCGCTTGATTGACCAGGAGGCCCAAAACTTTTCCAAAATTCTTTTGAGATCCTTCAACCCTAAATTCCATTATAGCCCTTTTATTTAAGATTCGTTCTATTGTGTGTGACCCTCTAGGATTATACTAAGTTGGCAATGGGCTCAAACATGAAACCATAAGATATGATTAGGTTCTAGCAAACCGTCATACCTACCCAAATCGTATAACTAGATACAAGTTCGAATTCCTTTAGAATATGTCATAATCCCTTTGTCCTCGATGTCATTGAACACAAGTCATGGTCAACAAGTCAACTTGTTTTTGTTCAATACTTTCTCGATTCCGAATATGTTGATAATCCAAATGACATTGATCTAATCAATCCATTTGAGTTTGGCCAAACATTTCATCAACATCATTCCTACGAGGGGCCCAAGCTTGACATCTCTCCGAAGAGGGACAAATCCATTTAGCTTATTATTCTTCCCTACGTGAATCCGATTATGCCAATCATACCCTTTATAACTACCGTGTTAAGGCAGCGTTTGAATATGTCAAACATAATCTTCATCAAGTGGAAGACTATAATAACTTCATGTCTAAGGATTCAAATGACATAACTAATATGAGATTTATATATGACGTCGACCATGACATAAATATCATACCGCGGGTCATGTCCAGTGCCTTGTTCCAAACAAGTACCCATAAATCTAACATGATCATCCCATGATCATTTAGCCTTTATACTAGTGCTTAACAAGCTCTAGGGACAGAGATTATTATAAGCAAACACGAGCCATAATAATAATCTTATTATCTCTTTATCATTATGAATAAATGATAACTCATACAACGTTTAACAAACGTGCCTAGGGCACCAACACCAACACTTATACACCTAAAACGGAGTCCGGACGAGAGAGTTATGAATTATCGAAGATTGTCTACGAAAGGTACAAGAGGATGAAGCTCAGGGCTTGTACAGCAGAGGGGGCGCACGCCCGTGCACAAAAGGGTGCGCGCGCCCTAAGGGATCAGAAGGTTTGAATTGTTGAAACAATAAGGGAGCGCACGCCCCCTAGGAAATGGTGCGCGCGCCCTAGGTGATCAGAAGGTTTTGAGCTTTTGAAACAATGGAGGGAGAGCACGCCCCCTTGAATATGGTGCGCGCGCCCTCGATCAACAGAAGGTTTAGTTACAAAAGGGCATAAAGGTGCGTACGCCCCCTCCCAAAGGGTGCGCGCGCCCCCTTGCCCGGAGGGGCAATTTCCGGCCAAAATTCTGGGTTTCCTCCATTTTCAACCCAAAACTCAAATCTCTGCATTTCAAAGTTTCTAACAAGTCTAACCATGAGTTCAAACAACTATGAACTGGGAGGGGACCTACATATCAACATTAGACAACCCCAAACCAAGATTTAACCCAACATTCAACAATCACCATTTTTAACCAACAATCAAAATAAATTCTAAATAAATTCCCAAACTCAACCCAACATCATATATATCATTTAAAACACCATTCAAGCATGAAATGAACATTTTAGCATAATAATGGGGGAAAAGCAACTTACCCGGATTTCTCAAAGGTGACGGAATTCAAATATTTTTGGTTCTACGCGATCCTATCGACGATCTAAACACATTTCATAAAATGAGTAATAAGAAAAGATGAGAGGAAGAGGATGAAAATGAAGAGAGAAGGAAGAGAAGAATTCTTACCTTTTTCTTGGAGAGAGAGAGAGATAAACTGGGAAATGAAATGAGGGAGAGGGTGAGGGAGAAGAGAGGGAGTAGGGAGATGATTGATTTGAAATGTTACACTTAGGGCCCCTCCCCTACTCTACCCAATATAAATAACTCCCCACTAACAATTAAGACCCAACTCTCTACACTAGCACAATTAACCAATTAAATGCTAGGCATAAATTACATAACACATAAAATGCACATATAAATTATTAATTAAATAATAATTTAAACAATTAAATAAGAAATAAATAAATAATTAGATATTTATTATTAGAAAATAGAGGCGGGTTTTCGGGTCGTGACATTAAACTCATAACATCGGTTAGTATTCTAAATTCATCTTGTTTTTAATTTAATAATCATGAATGGATTCGGGGCTCTAGGGTTTTGTTCTTGTTTTATAACGCCGTTTCCGCTGCGCATGGTGCCTTAAAACCCAACAGTGGTATCAGAGCCCCGATCATGTATGGTGATTTTAATATTATCATGTTAAATATATGATTTGATTATATGATCTAGCATGATGTGAATTTAGAATAAGGGATTTATGTGAATTGTTTGGTGAAACAATTATATATGATATAATATGATTATGAGCAAGGTTTTCAAGATGCATGATTAATATAATTAATCTATTTATCGCATCATCAATCTCTTTAATATGATTATTGATGATTCTTGATCTTGAAGAAAAAATTGTTTGTTCTTAGGGTTTGATGTTCATGATAATTTGATTACCATGAATAGTTGAATCCTTAAAGGATCAAGATTTGATAAATTGCGTTCGTGTGGTTCGCGTGCAATACACGTTTTCGTGCAGAATTTTCGTCCAGATTACGTACATCGCACGTGCTGTCCAGAGTTTTGTACATAATTTTCGTGAAGTTCGTGTACAATGCACGTGCCATGCACAAATTTGCGCAGATTATTCGTACAGTTCGTGTGCAGTGCAGATTTCTGAATTCGTGTTTTTCAGACTTGGAGATGCATTGTAGAATACGTATTGTTCATGGAATTTGGATTCTATGAAGTAATGTATTCTTAATAGAGTTGGACTTTATGAAAGAATTCATTATTCAAATATGTATTGTACCTAGAGTAGGACTCTATGAAAATCTCAAATTCATAATTATATTCACATAGTATCTATTTATTAATTAATTGGATTAATTATACTTCTGTTATGTGCGTTTCTATATGAAAGAACATTCTTAAAAATTTAAGTCATGTGCCAATCCATTATTAAAACACATGTGAATACACCGGGTAGTTTTATGTGGGCTCTGCCAAAGCGAGGTGCATTAATTCTATCTGTGTATGAGCATGATGAGTGAAAGAGTGGTTCCTATACGTTTAAAGTGGTTTGACTTAATTAAGATATCATAAGGGTTATGGGCCTAAGGCACAAGATGAAATTAAAACATGTTTGACAAAAGATGTCTAACAATCTCATAAAGGATCTAAGAGTCACATATGATGTGATTCATAAAAGTTATCTACCTAATTAATTTAATTTTGAGCAGTATCGCCAAAGCGGACTTGAAATCTATATAAATTAAAAGCTGAGGCAGAGAGATGTGGATTCGCCACGTGGACATTTTTTGCTAAAGGTTGCTTTTGGTGAAGCCATGTCATCACCATCTTAAACTTTAAGTGACTTTTGATATTCTTTTTATTAGCTAATAATATTAGTTAAGGATATTAGTTATTATATAGGTTAACTATTACTATTAGTAGTACTAGTTAACCATAATAGTACTATATAAGTTAACTATTACTATTTATAGTATCAGTTAACCATAATAGTTACTATATAAGTTAACTATTACTATTAGTAGTATTAGTTAACAATGATGGTTACTATATAAGTTAACTATTACTATTAGTAGTATTAGTTAACAATGATGGTTACTATAAAAGTTAACTATTACCATTAATAGTATTAGCTAACTATTATAGTTACTATATATATAAGTTAACTAATACTATGAATAACAATAGTTACTATATAATTTAACTTTTATTATTAATATTATTAGTTAATTATAATACTCCCTTCGTCCCAGTTTAAGGTTCTTAGTGTTTTTGTTGTTTCTCTGAAGCAACTGTGAGCAATAATTATTGGTCAATCCAGTTATCGTAATGAAGATCTAAAAGTTGTTATTGATAGTATTTATAATGGTTTACCAATAACAAGTTTTAAAATTTTCATCACTTGCTCAAAGTTCCTTCAAATAAGCTTCTAAAAAACTAAGAACCTTAAACTGGGACAAACTAAGAACCTTAAACTCAGATGGAGGTAGTAGTTATTATACTATATTAACTATTACTCCCTTAGTCACGGTTTAAGGTTCTTAGTTTGACTTTACATGCTTATTAATAAACTAAGGCAAATTTGAATCAAGAAAGTAGTGTGTGGAGGATAAATTGTCCATTCATAAAGCAACTGGGTGAAAAGTAGATGGGTAAGTGATGGTTTTTTTGTAATATATAAACTTTATGAGGACAAAGATGTCCAAAATACTATTCATCCTTTGTCATTTAAGGAATAAAGCAACTAAGTGTTGGTGTATATGCCCTAGGGATGTTATTTGGCACGTTGTTTGACAATGTTTGTTATCACTTTTCATTTATATAAAGAGATGTTTTAGATTATTATTTGTTGTTTCATGTTTTGTTATAATAATCTCCGTCCTTAGTACTTATGAAGAACTAGTATAAGTTTAATTCGATAATCATATGATGATCATGTGTATAGGATACAAGTTAAACTTATGGGTATGTGTTGGGGAACATATACTGGACATGACCCAAATATGAGGTTTATGTCATGGTCAAAATGTCATAATTAAACCTCTAATAGTTATATTATTAGAATCCTCGTTCCTGAGATTGTTGCGATCTTCCATATAATGGAGATCATGTTTGATATATTTAAACGTCACTCTTAACCAAGTGATTATAAAGGATATGATTGGTATGATCGAAGCTATGTAGGGAAGTGCAATAAGTTAAGATGGGATTTGTCCCTCTTTATGAGAGATGTCAGGCTTGGGCCCCTCGATGAATAGTGTTGATGAAATGCATGGCCGTGGTCAAATGAATTGATGTGATCGATATCATTTGTGTTATCAAACTATTTGGGATCGAGAAAAGTATTGGGCATTGTAAGTTGACCATTGACCATGGCTTACGCTCAATGACATCATAGACAAAAGGATTGTGATATGCTCTATAAAGGATTAACGAACTTTGATAAAGTTGTAACATTTGGGTAGTCATGATGGCCTGCTAGGGTCCGCTCATGATTTATGAGGACAAAATGTGTTTGGACTCATTGCCAACTTGATATAATCCTATGGGATCACACACAATAGAATGAATTGTTAAAAAGGGAAAAAGGCAGGATTTTCGTCTGGCACGACCGTGCCAAATGGCACGACCGTGCCGATTACAAAGCACGACTATGCCAATAATCAGCAGAAGGCAAGGCACTGGCGACCCTATTGGCACGACCGTGCCAGATATAGGGCACGACTGTGCCAGTGCTGCCTTGACCGAAATCCACTGCTTAATTGGGTGACGGGATTTAGGTTTCCTAGGTCCTTAAGAGTTAAGGACTAGGACCTATATAAACATCTTTTCACCATCCATTAAGCATATGAAACATAGTTGTTTGGGGAAACAATATTCCTGATCAAGATTGAGAATCAAAGATCAAGAAATCATAAATTCATATAGCCCATTTGATCTAGCAGTCAAGATCAAGAAAGAATTCTTGATATTCGTTCGCGTGTGGATATCCATAGAGGGTGATTTCTTAATCATCTTCTTGTTCGTGTTCCTGCGTTCGTGATAAAAAGAAGCGCGAAGAACAAAGATTAAAGATCATAAAATTTTAAAGATCCACCACGGTTAGTATTTTAAATTCACCTTGTATTAATTTAATCATCTTGCACGGATCTAGGCTTTTTGGGTTTTATTCCGCTGCGCATGATTGTGCAAAACCCAACAGTGGTATCAGAGCCCCGTTCATCATGATTATTTTAATAATATGTTGATAATATAATTGGATTATATGTGTTAGCATGTGTAGACACCCCGCATTGGACCGCTCACCCCGATTGCACATTTGATTTTGTGTTTCTCCCTATTTTAAGTGTTTCTCGTTAGTTTCTGTTACTTCCGTTAAGTTCCTGACTGACTTTGTTAAGTCTATGGACCAAACTGAATAACAGTGCTGACTTTCTAGTCCATTCTGTCATTTTTGCTATCTCCAAGGGGCGCTTTCACCCTTTGAGGCTAGAGGCGCGCGCATCCCGCCATCAAGGCAGGAGGCGCGCGCACCTGGGCTTCAGTTACAGATTTCTGTCCAAGAATCCCTCCCTTGCTCCTTTTAAAAGATTTTCCCGAGAAACTAACCTTTGTGACTTGGTTTTGGCACCAAAAACACACCTTCTTTACCTATAAAAACCCCTCTAATTTACCATTGAAGAGGAGGAGGATTTGAATCATCAACAAAAACTATACACAAATACTTACAAGGCATTTTCCTAAGAACCTCTTGAAGGAGTCTTTGAAGTTCTTTGAAGTATAGGTAAAACACTACTCTTTTCTCTCCTTTTCTACTTCATCTCTTCTCTCTTTCTTTTGCTTTAATCAAAATTGCAATCACCCAAACATTTTTGGGACATGACATCAAAGACTACTTCACTTCATTGAAGCTAGTCACGAAGTCATCTCCCTACATTCTAAACACCCCTTTTTTACCCCCCTTTTATCATCAAGAATAAGAAGAACATTTCATCATTTATGTAGATTTTGATCAAGCAGGACCAACTTTAGTTGGGCGAGATGGGTGTTTAAGTACTTCCCATCTCGTAACCTAACCCCGAACCTCATAACAAAGAATCTCTGTTTTTCGTAATCAAACTTAGGCTATAAACATTAGGTTTTTCTTATGTTCCTCTAAAACATAGGTGGCGACTCTAAAACACAAATAGACATCCTAGGGTAACACACGCGCTCTAGCCAAGCTGTGGTCCCTGGGGTATCTGTTGGGTATGCTTATTTCTTAACCCTCCTACTTATGTTAGAATTGATTGATACCATCACCTATTAATATTTTATGGACTTTAGGACCTTATGTAAGAAGTTTATAAACTTCAATTTTAGCCAAGTCCATTTTATAGTATAGGCTTAGATTATAGGACGTGAAGCTATGAAGGATCGAAGATTTTCTAAGCAGGACTCATTTCACTGTGCAGGATGTTCTCTGCGCAGGTGGCCACTGCGCATAGATCTCTTTCGCTGCTTTTGACCCTGCTCAGTTTTCAAGATCTTATTCCCCAACTCAAGTTATCTTCCTTTGATATGACCCAGCATGGTGCGCATGCTCCCCATGCACAGCATCCGTGCGCACCGGCAATGCGCATGCCTTCGTGCGCGTACGCTCAACCTTGGTCAAAGTTCTTATCTCCTGATCTCATATTCTAGAAGCTTGGAAAGTGTCAAGACAAGCTACGCTTTTTGGATTGAGCCAAAATGATGAAGTATGCACAAACGACAAAATAAGCACACTCAGCAACACCATTAGTGGAGACACGCTTCAACGGTCTTATTTCAAAAGAAGACAGCTGTCATCATTCTAGAAGAAGCCTTTGAATTTTGTCTTCATGCTCAGTCTCCAACGGCTCTATATCACCTGCGCACCAATCATATTGTGCCAGGTCATCAACCTTGATCAGAGCCCCAACGGCTATAAAGGACATCTACTCACCAATCATATTGTGCCAGCTCATAGTCTTTGCTCAGAGCTCCAACGGCTAGTTTTTGAAGCTCAGCTATAATAGCCTGCTCTTTCCCATTTCCAAAGGGCTGGAGTGCTTGTTCAGCCAAAGCTAGAGTTTCATCCTTCATTAGAGAAACCTTGATAGATCTGAAGACTGCTGCTCAATATTTCCAGATTCATTAGAACAGCCTTCAAGATCTTCAAACCTTCAAACTCCTGCTCAAATCCCAAAATCCCTATATCACCAGAATTCTTAGTGCTCTTCATCTCTCATATTCATAGAGCCCAGAATTTCTGTCACACACACACCTCTTGAAGCTTTGATCATTCTGATCTAACTTTTTGACATACACCGGTTTAGTCTAGGATTTGTTCTTCATAGATAATAGATCTTGAGTTAGTATTGAGCTCAAAAGTTGTAATTTGTAATACTCACTCATATTATAAGATCTCCATTAGAAATCCAAGACTAACCATCTTGGTAGAGGACGTAGATCTTTCCTTGATCGAACCTTTCCAATTAGCTTGTCCATCATTCTTACTGCTTATTTCATGCTTAATCATTTCCGAATTACTGCTTTGTTTGATCTTATCAGATTGCTATTATTGCTGTTGTGTTTGTTATTTCTTATTGCCTTAGAATCCTTTTTATCCAACACTTTAAGCCAAAACATAGCGCGTGCGTTTTTATCTCTGCGCAGCCTTTTCCTGCGCAGTAGCTGCTTAAATTTCCGCTGTGCATTTCACTCTCTCTGTGCGCTATACCTAGCTTATTTGAGAACTGTGCGCATACGCTATTGCTTTGCAAAAGGGTTTGAAAAGAATTTTTAAAATGCTATTCACCCCCCCCCTAGCGATTTTCATACCCTTGTTGCCCCTTTGGGACCAACAAGTGGTATCAGAGCAAACACCTTCATAAAACTTGTATTTGTTTTTCAAGCTTAACAGCTTGGGTGCCGATTCAAGATGGCTTCAAAATCTTAGGCAATGGCTAACTATTCACATGTTCCAGTGCTGAATGAAGATCACTTCAAAATCTGGAAGCACTGCATGCTCACTCATTTTTCTTCCATCGACGAGATCCTCCATGACATCGTTCTTGAAGGACCCTACATTCCAATGAAGGCCAATCCAGATGCTGCTACCAACAAGGATAATCCTACAATCAAGAAGGCCAAAAAGGAATGGACCAATGAAGAAAAGAAATGGGTTGGCTTCGATGGAAGAGCTAGAAACATCATTCTTAGCACTCTAGACCTCTCCACGCACAATCAAATTGTGAGCGGTGGAACTGCAAAGGAACTATGGGATGCTATTGAAGGATATGTGAATGGAGACAAAGTAAGCAAGGAAAACAAAATATTTGTGGTGCAAAGAAAATTCAACTGCTTCATGAGAAAGGATGGTGAAACCTTGAGACAAACCTATGATCGCTTCTGTGCTGTTGTAAACTCTTGTAAATCTCTTGGAACCATATTGACTAATAAAGAAGTCAATTCTCAATTCTTAGATGCGCTAGGTTCCAGATATGTGCACAAGGCAAGTCATCTAGAAGATTCTAGATTTCTAGATACTTGGCCACTGCGCAGCTTATACGCCAACTTAAAAGTGTATGAGCTAAAACTTGATCGAATTGACGAAACTGAAGGGAAAGGAAAACTTGTTTCCTATGTTGTGTAAAGGAACCTGCGCCTGCTCAAACCTCAGACAAAGTCTCCACTTCTTCTCTACTTGAAATAGATGATGATGATTTTGCCATGTTCGTAAAGCGATTTCAAAAGTTCAGGAAATTCTCCAAGCCAGGATCCTCAAGTAAAGCTCCAGCTAAATTCTCTCGTGGCAGAGACTCAAAGAAAGATGATGACTTGGTTTGCTACAACTGCAGAAAGCCCGGTCATTTTGCTTCAAAATGCCCTACTCCAAAATTTGAGTACATGAAGAGAAATACTGTGCAGAGATCATCAAAGCAGCGCGGAATGATTGCTGAAGAAGACTGCGCAGAAAAGGAACTGAAGACTTGGATAGAGACTGACACTGAAGACAGTGATGATGAATCTAAGGATGGACTACTCGGCTTGGTGGCCAATGCTGATGCTGATAGCGATTCAGACAATGATCCCGATATGGACACAAAGGCTGCGCCAAGTACAATTCAGAAGAAAGTTCCCACCATCACAGAACTGGTGGAAATGGGACATCTAACTCCAAGCAGACATAATGGCAAGTACTTATTTGCCAGAGCAGACCTATCAAAGAAATTTGTAGCTGCACCTCCGCGCAAAGAATCTCTTGAAATTCCTGTTGAAATTGTAATAGAAAAGAATGACTCTGCTGCTGAGCGCGAGTCTATTTTTCAGCAAGCTGAAAAGGTCTCCTGCTTCACTGCGAACTCTTCCCAAGCTAAAGCGCATATATGGTATCTCGACAGTGGATGTTCTAGACACATGACTGGAGATGTCTCCGCTCTTGAAGATGTGCATGAAGGAAGAGGTGCTATATCAAAGATGGCACATCCGGACAAACTTTGCTCACAGGGACTCGTAAGACTAATGTTTACATTATTGATCTTACCGCTATAAATTCTATCACTAATCTCTGTTTTGTAGCAAAGAATGTAAGTGAAAGCAGCTGGCTATGGCATAAGTGCTTAAGTCATTTGAACTTTAAGTATTTGGCTAAGCTAGGAAAGGAAAATCTTGTCAAAGGACTTCCCAAAGTAGCTGACCATCATGACAGAAAATGCGCAGCATGCCAGCTCGGTAAACAACCTAAGCAGTCTTTCTCCAGCAAGATTGCCTCCTTAACTTCCAAATGTTTACAATTACTTCACATGGACTTGTTTGGACCGGTCACCACCGCGAGCATTGGAGGAAACAAATATACTTTAGTTGTGGTGGATGACTACTCAAGATATACATGGGTCGAAATGATGATATCCAAAGAAGACTGCTATGATATCTTGACTGCTCTCTTTCGAAAGCTCCAAACTCAAAAGGAAGACGACATCGTAAGCGTGAGATCAGACAATGGAACTGAATTCAAGAATAACGGTGTTGCTCAATACTGCGATGACCATGGAATTGATCACAATTTCTCTGCTGCTGGAGTTCCTCAACAAAATGGCGTTGTGGAAAGAAAAAATCGCACGTTGATTAAGGCTGGAAAGACTATGTTAGCAGAAGCTAAGCTTCCAAAGTATTTCTGGGGAGAAGCTGTCAACACTGCTTGCTTTACTCAGAATAGATCCCTCATCAATAAAGCCTACAACAAAACTCCATATGAACTATAGAGAGGAAGAGCGCCCAACATTGCTTTCTTCAAGATTTTTGGCTGCAAATGCTATATCCTCTACAACGGCAAAGATCATAGAGGTAAATTCGATGCCAAAGCAGATGAAGGTATTTTTGTTGGGTATGCCAAACACTCTAAAGATTTTCGTGTTTTTAATAGAACTACTCTAGTAATTGTTGAATCTGTACATGTTACTTTTGATGAACATTCTCTCCTTGAGCCACATTTGGCTCCAAATGATTCTGATAATTCTATTGAGAATGATAAGACAGGTACGCAGCCTCAAACTTCACCTGCGCAAAATGATAATCAAGATAATCAAAGTCAGAATCAAGCAAGTCCATCCCATGCGCCAACTCCGGATGTTGCGCCAGAAGTGATGACTCCTGATGCGCAGACACCCCCTCATGCGCATGATGTTTCTCTGCTTCAGCAAATCACCTTTGATGATCTTGATGCTGGAGCTAATGAAGTACCCATTGAAGATCTTCGTATTCCTACTACTCAACCCAACTTACCCCCTGAGGTTCGTGAATTTAGAGATCACCCAACTTCAAACATCATTGGTGATCTCAATGTAGGGGTTCGTACTAGGAGAGCATCAAACTTTGATGATGAATATCACTCCTTTATCTCTCAAATAAAACCAATGAAGATTGATGAAGTGCTCCAAGATTCAAGCTGGGTTACTGCTATGCAAGAAGAACTTAACCAATTTGAGCGCTGCAAGGTTTGGACCTTAGTACCCAGACCTCATGACCAAGGAGTTATTGGTACAAAATGGGTATTCAGAAAATAGATGGATGAGAATGGAAGCATCATAAGAAACAAAGCAAGGTTGGTTACGCAAAGCTATAGGTAAGAGGAAGGAATCGACTATGATGAAACTTTTGCGCCTGTAGCAAGACTAGAAGCTATCAGAATTTTCTTAGCTTATGCCTCTCACATGAAATTCAAGCTTTATCAAATGGATGTGAAGAGTGCATTTCTCAACGGAGAACTCCAAGAGACGGTCGACGTAGCTCAACCTCCTGGATTTGAAGATTACAGATTTTCCAAATCACGTCTTTAAACTTCAGAAAGCTTTGTATGGACTTAAGCAAGCTCCAAGAGCATGGTATGATACTCTATCAAAATTCCTGCTAGAGAAAGGCTTCAAGCGCGGTAAAATTGATACAACTCTTTTTATTGATAAGTATAATGATCATTCTTTACTTGTTCAAATTTATGTCGATGATATTATTTTTGGTTCTACTAATGAGTTACTTTGTAAGCGCTTTGAGAAGCTCATGAAAAGCTAGTTTGAGATGAGCATGATGGGAGAACTCACATTTTTCCTCGGAATTCAAATCAAGCAATTGAATGATATCATCTTCAGAAATCAATCTAAATACACAAGAGACTTAATCAAGAAATTTGGACTTGAGAATGCTAAAGCATACGACACTCCAATGGCCACAGGCAATAAGCTTGACAAAGACTTAAAACGTAAGAAAGTTGATCAAACTTTATATCGAGGTATGATTGGCTCTCTCCTTTATCTTACTGCTAGTAGGCCAGATATTATGTTTAGTGTTTGTGTCTGTGCGCGCTATCAAGCAGACCCTAGAGAAGCGCACTTAACTACTGTTAAACGCATTATTCGTTATCTTTCTGGAACTGTTAACCTTAGACTTTGGTACACCAAAGATTCGAATTTCGATTTGCTAGGTTATTCAGATGCAGACTACGCAGCATGCACAATTGACAGAAAGAGCACAAGTGGAACTTGTCATTTCCTTGGAAATCGACTTGTTGCGTGGGCATGCAAGAAGCAAGCTGCTGTGTCCATCTCCACTACAGAAGCTGAATACATTGCTGCTGGAAGCTGCTGCTGCCAAATCCTATGGATGAAGCAACAATTGGTGGACTATGGAATTCATGAAGGAAATTGCCCAATTTTCTGCGAAAATATGTCCACCATTGCAGCCTCCAACAATCCTGTCGCATTCAAAGACAAAGCACATCGACATCAAATATCATTTTCTCAAGGATCACGTGGAAAAAGGAAACATTCATTTAGAGCACGTGGGAACAGATTATCAAATTGCTGATATCCTTATAAAGGCTCTTGACGCAAAGAGATTTGTATTCTTGAGAGGAGAAATGGGTATGCTTGAACTTAGCTAAACTCGTCCATATGGTTTTGTATTACTAATATGTTTGCTTGATAAGTGTCTAAAATAGGTAAAAGGTTCATGCGCCTACGCAAAACGTGCGCAATATACCTGTGCAACCAATTACTGCACATGAAGCAACAATTTTGATATTTATAGAATCTCTGCGCTATCTATGCACTGCGCATGACTATCCATGCGTAATCATTGTGGATCACAGGTAAGTACACTATTCATTGGAATTTGCACATAGGTCCTTGACTGAAAAGTCAACGCTAATTCACAAGGGTACTTGTCTAATTAAATTTTTCCCGCGCCTTTATCTTTTTAATTTTTTTTGGGAATTACCGTTTATACCCCTGCGCATATCCAAGATGTCATCAATGCAAAAGGCCATTGATTGACAGCGCACGTCCTATCCTGCCAAATCAGTTATGTGGGAAATGAAACGATTGTGACTGGCCCTTAGGCTCTGACACACGTGCGCATAGGCTCGCACGCTCGTTCCCTAAGGTAACACGTGGCATTGCTATCTTGCGCCACTACACCTTTCCTCCAAATTCTTCCTCGCTATCATGCGCTTGAACTTCTTCATCTTCCTTCCCTACTTAAACCGATTCTCTCTCTACTTCTCTCTACCTTAAACCTCTCAATATTTCTCTCTCAAAGTTCATTCTTCTCGTAAAATCTCAATCGTTTTGTTTCCTTGAAAACCTCCCTTTTGATAATGGCACCTCGCAAGAAATCATCAAAACCTTTGCCCATTGTCGAACTCTCTGAATCTCCGTCAGGCTTTCAGTCGAATCATTCCCAAGACCGAGAACAAGCCTCTCAAGCTGAACACTCCTCTGTTAAAGACATGGTATGATTTCTGCTCCCTATTCACTTTCTGCCATTATTAAGGTTGAAGCTCTCAAACCCTCCCTTTTTATTTCTCTCTCATCTGTTAATCATTCTTGAAATCAGTTGTTGTTATGTATTCGTATTAACCTGATCTACTCTTTAATGTAGTTTATTTCATGATCAATCATCGTTTTATGTGGTTTCTGTTGGATTTTTTGTCCGTTAACTTCCATGGCAGACGGACAGTTATCTAGCTTTTCTGAGTTTATTGTTTATTGTTTAACTTTATAATTTACATGGTTGAAATTGTCTGGTCAACGCGGTCAATTTGATATACTTTTTGTTCAATTTGGTCAACTTTTGATTTTCTGATATTCTTAGTATTCATGTATATTCCATGTGTTCTTCATGCCCCATTATTTATATATATATTTTTGGAATTCATGAAATTTCTCTAAGCGTTTTTCTTCATGCGCATATTTTTATTACTGCGCATATCTTTATGTTCTCTAACTTTTCGCACATACTTTCATGTTCCTTGCGTATCCATATATGATTATTTGCGCATCTTTGCTTATTCTTTGTGTGGATTTGTGCGCACATGTATGTTTGCGCTATTTGCGCATGCGCACAGCTCCATGTGCAATGGATTATCTAATTCTTGTTACTGTCTTACACAGGGTCCCCTCTACTTCATCCCTGGATGGGAAATAATTGAAGCTGATCTGTCTCAAGACGCAGTTGGACGACGCCTTCTGCACCATCTCAACTCCTCTGGGGTTCTTCCTCTGTTTACGCTAAATCAACCCTTCTTTGTGTCATCCCTTATCGATGAATTCTTCTGAACTGCAAAAGTTGTCCCGGCAGAATTCGAAGGAAACCCAACGGAACTAATCATGGCCTCTGTTCAAAACTGCGATGTAATGGTTCATCCTAACCATATTCGTAGGCTCTGTAACTTCAAAGTTTTCAATGCTCCAGTCAACTATGATGAGGTTCATCAAAATGTTCTTGCGCAGAAACTTATTAGCATTCCTTCTCTGAACAAGAAATGGTCAGTGCATGACAGAAAGGAATTTGGTGAGGTGATGTATCACCTGTGCACCATCATTGGAGATTCCCTCAACTGCAAGAATGGAAATAATGGGCACTTCATCTCCAAGCAGTGGGAATACTGCACGGCCATCTTCGATATTGTTCAACTTAATTGGCCTCAAATTATCTGGAATGAGATTGTAAAGGGCATGAACAGCTATAGCAAAAAGCTCAACGCAGGGAAGACCAAGTATCGAACTCACTGCAGGCTGCTCACTAAACTATTGTTGACCTATGATGATATATGTTGGTCCCAAAGGGGCAACAAGGGTATGAAAATCCCTAGAGGGGGGGGGGTGAATAGCGTTTTAAAAATTCTTTTCAAACCCTTTTGCAAAGCAATAGCGTATGTGCACAGTTCTCAAATAAGCTAGGTATAGCGCACAGAGAGAGTGAAATGCACAGCGGAAATTTAAGCAGCAACTGCGCAGGGTATACTGCGCAGAAGGTAAAAACGCACACGCTAAGTTTTGGCTTAAAATATTGGATAAAAGGATTATAAGGCAATAAGCAATAACAAACACAGCAGAAATAATAGCAATCTGATAAGATCAAACAAAGCAGTAATTCAGAAATGATTAAGCAGGAAATAAATATCGAGAAAAAAGAACAAGCTATTTGGAGAGGTTCGATCGATGAAAGATCTACGTCCTCTACCAATATGGTTAGTCTTGGATTTTCTAATGGAGAGATTTATATTGATATGAGGAGCTTTTAAAAGATTACAATGAATCAAAACTCAAATCAAAATCTATTCTATGAAGAACAAATCCTAGACTAAACTGGTGTATCTCAAGAAGTTAGATCGATATGATCAAAGCTTCAAGAGGTGTGTATGTGTCAGAAATTCTGGGCTCTAAGAATCTATGAGATGAAGAGCACGAAGAATTCTGGGTGATACAAGGCTTATAGGATCTGGGCTTGGTTGAGTATGAAGGTATGAAGGTTGATCTTGAGAATTCTGGAAATATGCAAGCAATCTTCAAATCTTCAAAGTTTCTCTTTGGAAGCAATAACTCAAGCAGCTTGGAAATGAGGATGAGCAAGGCTATTTATAGTGGAGCTTCAAAAACTAGCCGTTGGAGATCTGAGCAAGGACGATGAGCTGGCACGCTATGATTGGTGCGCAGGTGTCCTTTATAGCCGTTGGGGCTCTTGTCGCGACCCCGAACCCCGCGGGCCCGAGATCGCGAGCTGGACGTCGACTTACTAAACAATAAACTCCAAAATAATGAAGGTAAAAAATTCCTTTTATACCAAAAGATGACAACACAAAGTTTTGAAATCCACTTGAACAACAAAGTAAAACTAGTATAAACTCCATAAGCTTATACACCAAAGTTATAAAATATACAATTCCTAATGACGTCAATGTTTGGTACAAATATCCCAAAAAGGTTACACATTTATATAATGTAAACCCACCAATATCAACCTGCCCCAAAAGCACGAACCCACTCGACGTCCTGTCTCGTGATCAGCGAGTCTAATCCTTTCCACCTGGGGGGGGTTAAGGAAAAACAAAGATAAAAAGAAAGGGGGTGAGATAAATCTCAATAAGTTACTAATGCAACTACATGACATGCTAAGATGCAATAAGCAATAAATAATAATAAATCACATAGCACATAGCAATTGTCATTTAACAGATAGCAGCGGAAATAAACACATAACAAAGGATATAACCAAGGTTTTCCAAACCGATGAACCAAATAAAGGTCGCTGCGCAGCTTCAATAACCAACCATCAACATCTTCATAATAGCATGAAAGCTGAAGAGAAATCCCCGGTACCGGAACCAATACCAAAGTAATGTGCCACAAAAGGCGGGAGCCATGCCAGAAAGTCATGCTCCAAACGTCTCAACCAAGGTCAATCTGGAAGAGGAAAATAAGGGCAAAACAATGGTCGACACCATAATGGACTTGGCCGGTGCCATCATAATATCTCACATCGCCCGACACAACCACAAATACCAGCTGGACTTTCAAATAAATGCTAAGTAATAAATACTAGCTTAATTAAACAACTTAAGGTTCCAAAGTAGGGAACCATTACAAATAAATTACCACAACGGTAAACCAATCCAAACCACACATCAAAGATGGCACACATTCCCAAACAATACTCAATCAAATTCTCTAACACTTTTATTCACAAAAGAACCAAATCCAATTAATAAAGTGCTCCACGATGTTATCTTAAGTTAATTAGAAGAATAAAACCTAAGCTAGTTAAGCCATTAGTTCTAAACCAAGCAAAAAGGTCAAAACTCCAAGCAGGCGGGCGGGCGGGCGCCTGGGTAGGGGCGAGCGGGCGCTCAATTGACCAGAAGGTCTGGCCGCTGGAAAAGGGGGTGTAGGCGGGCGTCTGGTCCAACCCGGGCGGGCGCCTGGTCTGGTTCTTGGCCGGGAAAAACAGAGCTGGGTTCTTCATTTTCTTACCCATTTCACACAATACTCAAAATCAAACACAACCAACAAGTTTGCTAAGGTACCCAAACAACATTTAAGCTTAAGGGAACCTAACTAACACCATTTATCAACCCAAAACCAAGATTGAATCATGACATTCATCAAATCATCATTTTTAGCCAAAAACTCAAATAAATTCCAAATCAATTCCAAACTCAACCAAACTTCAAATTTAACAATTAAAGCATTGTAGAAACATGTTATGAGCATTTTAGCATAAAAATGGGGGAAAAGCAACTTACTTGAGATTTCCCAAAGATGATGGATTTCAAATATTTTTGGCTTCCTACGATCCTATCGACGATCTAAACAAGTTTCACGTTATGAGAAATGAGAAATAACAAGAGGAAGATGAAGGAAATGAAGAGAGAAGTGTGAGAGAAAAACTTACCCTTTTTCTTTTGGAGAGAGAGAGAAATGAGCTGGGAGATGGAGAGAGTGAGGGAGAAGGGGAAGAGTAGGGAGAAGATGAGGAGTAGGGAGGGAGTAGTTAAAATGATTTAAAAGAATTACACTTAGGCCCCCTCCTACACTACACACAAATACTTACACTCCCTACTAACAATTAAGACCCAACAATACTACACTAACCCAAATAAAATGCTAGGCATAAATTATTATAACACATAAAATGCACACATAAATATTTAAATAAATAATAATTTAAATAAATAAATAAGCAATAAATAATAATAATCATTTATTACTAATAAAATAGAGCCTAGATTTCGGGTCGTGACATTCACTCCCCCTTAAAGAAAATTCGACCCGAATTTTAACGTGACTTACCCGAATTAAAAAGCCACGGATATTTCCTCTCTATCTCAACACGAAGCTCCCACGTCGACTCCTCAACAATATGATTCCCCCAAAGAACTCTAACCAACGCAATGCTTTTGTTCCTCAACTCTTGGACTTTGGTATCTAAAATCCGAACCGGTCGTTCCTCATAAGTCATATCGGGCTCAATATCCTCCGGTATCCTCGGTAACACGTGAGATGGATCATGAACATACCTCCGAAGCATAGAAACGTGGAACACGTTGTGCAACCGGTCGAAAGATGGCGGCAACGCAAGTCGATACGCTAGAAGCCCAACCTTTCCCAAAATCTCAAACGGGCCAATAAACCTCGGAGCCAATTTGCCTTTCTTCCCAAACCTTCGGATACCCACCTTCGGAGATACTTTCAAGAACACCAAATCACCAGTCTGAAAACTAAGATCTCGCCTTCGGTTATCTGCATAGCTCTTATGTCGACTCTGGGCTATTTTTCAATCTATCCCAGATAACTTTGACTTTCTCAACCGAATCCCGAAGCAAATCAACACCCAAAACTTTCGCTTCACCAACCTCATCCCAACAAATAGGTGATCTACACTTTCTTCCATACAAAGCCTCATACGGTGCCATCTCGATACTAGCCTGATAACTGTTGTTGTAAGAGAATTCCACTAACGGTAGGTGCGAATCCCAAGAATCAGAGAAGTCTATCGAACAAGCTCGCAACATATCCTCAAGAATCTGAATAGTCCTCTCGGATTGACCGTCGGTCTGAGGATGAAAAGCCGTACTGAATCGCAAATCTGTACCCAAAGCTTCCTGAAATGCCTTCCAGAATCTAGAAGTAAACCTCGGGTCTCGATCTGACACAATGCTAACCGGAACCCCATGCAATCTAACGATCTCATCGATATAAAGGGTCGCAAGCTTCTCCATCAAATATCTGATGTCAATAGGTAAGAAATGGGCACTCTTGGTCAATCTATCTACTATTACCCAAACACTGTCATACTTCCTACGGGTACGAGGTAGTCCCGTAACGAAATCCATAGTCACATGTTCCCATTTCCACTCCGGAATCTCTAACGGCTGAAGTAGTCCCGCGGGTCTCTGATGTTCGGCTTTGACCTGCTGACAAGTTAGACATTTCGAAACATACTCCGCTATTTCTCTTTTCATATTATTCCACCAAAAATGTTGCTTTAGATTCTGGTACATCTTCGTACTACCCGGATGAATAGTATACCTCGATTTGTGACCCTCATCTAAAACTTGCCTCTTTATTCCGCCAACATCGGGTACGCACAAACGACCACGGAAAGTCAACACCCCATTTGAACTCATAGAAAAATCCTCGAAATTCTTTTCCTTCAATTTACCCATTATCTTCACCAACTCGGGGTCTTCTCTCTGAGCTTCCTTTATCCTCTGAATTAGGGTCGGAGATACCCTAATATTCGCAAAAAATAGCCCCATGTCTCGATTCACGAGGAGACCAATCTCGAACATCCTCAAGCATCTTCCATTCACGAACCATCATTGATGCCACATAAGACTTTTTACTAATCGCGTCAGCTACCACATTCGCCTTCTCCGGATGATAAGAAATCGTACAATCATAGTCCTTCAACAATTCCATCCATCGGCGTTGCCTATTATTCAACTCTTTCTGGGAGAAAAGGTATTTCAAACTCTTGTGATCGGTAAAAATCTCAAACTTCGCTCCATAAAGGTAATGCTTCCATTTGTGCAACGCAAAGACTATCGCCGCCAATTCCATATCATGAGTCGGGTAATTCTGTTCACTCGGGCTCAACTTCCTCGAAGCATACGCAATCACTTTCCCATTCTGCATCAAAACACAACCCAAACCCTCTTTCGAAGCATCACTATAAATTACTAAATCATCATTCCCATTAGGCAAGGTCAAGATCGGTGGGGTAGTCAACCTCTTCTTCAATTCCTCGAAACTCTTGTCACATTTCTCGGTCCACTCAAACGGGACATTCTTCCGGGTCAACTGAGTCATCGGAGTAGCAATCCTCGAAAACCCTTCTATAAATCTTCGGTATTAACCGGATAAACCCAGAAAACTTCTGATCTCGGTCACTGACTCGGGTCTCTTCCAATCCACTATGGCTTCTATCTTTGAAGGATCCACTGAAATCCCATCTTTCGAAATAACATGACCCAGAAAAGAAACTTTCTCGAGCCAAAATTCGCATTTACTAAACTTCGCAAATAATTTCTCCCTCGCAAGAACGGATAAAACTGTCCTCAAGTGTTGCTCGTGCTCTTCTCGAGATTTAGAGTAGACGAGTATATCATCAATAAAGACCACCACGAACGAATCAAGATAAGGATGGAAAACCCGGTTCATCAAATCCATAAACACGGCCGGCGCGTTTGTCAACCCAAACGGCATAACCAAGAATTCATAATGACCATACCGAGTGCGAAAGGCAGTCTTCGGAATATCCTCCGATCGAATCTTCAACTGATGGTACCTACTCCTCAAATCAAGTTTAGAAAACACAACGGACCCTTGAAGCTGATCAAACAAATCATCAATGTGAGGTAGAGGATACTTGTTTTTCACCGTAACCTGATTCAACTTTCGGTAGTCGATACACAATCTCAACGAACCATCTTTCTTCCGCACAAACAAAACCGGTGCTCCCCACGGGGAAATACTAGGGCGGATAAACCCTCGATCAAGCAACTCTTGCAACTGTCGCGACCCCGAACCCTGCGGGCCCGAGATCGCGAGCTGGACGTCGACTTACTAAACAATAAACTCCAAAATAATGAAGGTAAAAATTTCCTTTTATACCAAAAGATGACAACACAAAGTTTTGAAATCCACTTGAACAACAAAGTAAAACTAGTATAAACTCCATAAGCTTATACACCAAAGTTATAAAATATACAATTCCTAATGACGTCAATGTTTGGTACAAATATCCCAAAAAGGTTACACATTTATATAATGTAAACCCACCAATATCAACCTGCCCCAAAAGCACGAACCCACTCGACGTCCTGTCTCGTGATCAGCGAGTCTAATCCTTTCCACCTGGGGGGGGTTAAGGAAAAACAAAGATAAAAAGAAAGGGGGTGAGATAAATCTCAATAAGTTACTAATGCAACTACATGACATGCTAAGATGCAATAAGCAATAAATAATAATAAATCACATAGCACATAGCAATTGTCATTTAACAGATAGCAGCGGAAATAAACACATAACAAAGGATATAGCCAAGATTTTCCAAACCGATGAACCAAATAAAGATCGCTACGCAGCTTCAATAACCAACCATCAACATCTTCATAATAGCATGAAAGCTGAAGAGAAATCCCCGGTACCGGAACCAATAACAAAGTAATGTGCCACAAAGGGCGGGAGCCATGCCACAAAGTCATGCTCCAAACGTCTCAACCAAGGCCAATCTGGAAGAGGAAAATAAGGGCAAAACAATGGTCGACACCATAATGGACTTGGCCGGTGCCATCATAATATCTCACATCGCCCGACACAACCACAAATACCAGCTGGACTTTCAAATAAATGCTAAGTAATAAATACTAGCTTAATTAAACAACTTAAGGTTCCAAAGTAGGGAACCATTCCAAATAAATTACCACAACGGTAAACCAATCCAAACCACACATCAAAGATGGCACACATTCCCAAACAATACTCAATCAAATTCTCTAACACTTTTATTCACAAAAGAACCAAATCCAATTAATAAAGTGCTCCACGATGTTATCTTAAGTTAATTAGAAGAATAAAACCTAAGCTAGTTAAGCCATTAGTTCTAAACCAAGCAAAAAGGTCAAAACTCCAAGCAGGCGGGCGGGCGGGCGCCTGGGTAGGGGAGAGCGGGCGCTCAATTGACCAGAAGGTCTGGCCGCTGGAAAAGGTGTGTAGGCGGGCGCCTGGTCCAACCCGGGCGGGTGCCTGGTCTGGTTCTTGGCCGTGAAAAACAGAGCTGGGTTCTTCATTTTCTTACCCATTTCACACAATACTCAAAATCAAACACAACCAACAAGTTTGCTAAGGTACCCAAACAACATTTAAGCTTAAGGGAACCTAACTAACACCATTTATCAACCCAAAACCAAGATTGAATCATGACATTCATCAAATCACCATTTTTAGCCAAAAACTCAATAAATTCCAAATCAATTCCAAACTCAACCAAACTTCAAATATAACAATTAAAGCATTGTAGAAACATGTTATGAGCATTTTAGCATAAAAATGGGGGAAAAGCAACTTACTTGAGATTTCCCAAAGATGATGGATTTCAAATATTTTTGGCTTCCTACGATCCTATCGACGATCTAAACAAGTTTCATGTTATGAGAAATGAGAAATAACAAGAGGAAGATGAAGGAAATGAAGAGAGAAGTGAGAGAGAAAAACTTACCCTTTTTCTTTTGGAGAGAGAGAGAAATGAGCTGGGAGATGGAGAGAGTGAGGGAGAAGGGGAAGAGTAGGGAGAAGATGAGGAGTAGGGAGGGAGTAGTTAAAATGATTTAAAAGAATTACACTTAGGCCCCCTCCTACACTACACACAAATACTTACACTCCCTACTAACAATTAAGACCCAACAATACTACACTAACCCAAATAAAATGCTAGGCATAAATTATTATAACACATAAAATGCACACATAAATATTTAAATAAATAATAATTTAAATAAATAAATAAGCAATTAAATAAATAATAATCATTTATTACTAATAAAATAGAGCCTAGATTTCGGGTCGTGACAGCTCTGATCAAGGTTGATGACCTGGCACAATATGATTGGTGCGCAGGTATCTCTGAGCCGTTGGAGACTGAGTATGAAGACAAATTCAAAAGCTTCTTCTAGAAGGTTGACAGCTGTCTTCATTTTGAATTTCAAACTGAGGCGCGTCTCTACATCCATGTGTATGCTGAGTGTGCACGTTGTGTCGTATGTACACATCGGCACTTTGGCTCATTCGAAAAAGCATAGCTTGACTTGATGCTTTCCAAGCTTCTAGACCGAGGTCAGGAAATGAGAGAATTGACTAAGGCAAATCTGCGCGCGCATGGAGTCCATGCGCATTGAGTGCGCAGATGGGTGCTGCGCATGGAAGTCATGTGCATCAAACTTAGACATTTGCACATGAGACCTCAAAATCAAAGTGAAGTATTAAGGATCAGGTCTTCTTCAAATCTTGAAATTAAGTATAAGCGTTTTCCAAGCTCCAAGAATATGAGGTTGTTGAAAGATAAGCATAAGGACCAAGTTAATCTGATCTGCTCACAGAAGTCATGCGTATAGAGAATGTGCAGACGTTCTGCTCATGGAAACTAAGCAAGTGTCGTTCTCCACATGAAAGGGAGCAGATAATGTTCTGCGCATGGAAATGAGCAGCTAATGCTATGCGCGTAGAGAATGAGCAGGTGTTTCTCTGCGCATGGAAAATAAGCAGGTGATGCTCTGCGCATGAAATATCCTGCGCATTATACTTGGTTTTCAGAAATTGAAACCTTAATTCTAAGCATAAGCCCTAACCACTAAGCCTATTCTATAAAATTGGAGTTAACTAAAAATTGAAGTTATAAAACTTCTTTCATAGGATCCTAAAGTCCATAAAATATACTTAGGTGATGGTAGCAATCAATTCTAACATAAATTGGGAGGGTTAAGAAATAAGCATACCCAACAATCTCCCCCTAAATGATTGATGCCATTACCTACTATAACAAAGGAAATTCATTGTACTTGATAATAACATGTCCATAATAATGTAAATGGTAAATCATGCCTCAAGTCAACGCACACACTAGCCAGTGTTATAGATTTCTAGTCTATCCAAAAGAAATGAACTTACAATATGGGAAAGACAGAAATATCATTCAGCGCATACAAATAATATGAGTTTTAGTTTAAGTATGCGTGTAAACTGAATGTTTAAACATCATGCGTAGAAATATGAGCAGTCAAATATATGCGCATGAAGTTTGAAATAATGTATTTATTGTTCCACAAATGAAAAGTTTGAATTAAACAAGGTTTTGGGAAAAGCAATGATGCATTATGAGATTAGTGTTCACCTTTGAGAGAGCTCTGCACACTTCATCTTGTAGCTTCCTAAATAACTTTGCGCAGAGCTTCAATATCAGGAGCGGGTGCGTCAAATCGGAATGTTTTGCCTTTGTTAGACTACTCTCCCCCTTAATGGCACAATCAATGGCCTGTAGTATACTGGCTTGCGCATTGAGCCTAGTACCCTGCGCATCCAGTTGCTTTAGAATCTTTACCTGCGCAGTGACCACCTGAGGGATCTGAGGGAGCAGAAACCGGAGGAATGATATACTGAGGTCCACGTGGCATACGCATGAGGTTCATGCGCATCAATAGAATGCGCAGAGTTTCTTTGAAAACTCAGAAATATTTTGCCTTATGCGCAGCATCTTGTGCGCTTCATATGCGCAGGCGCATGAGGCATTTCCTAACTTAGAATATTATCAAGTAAACACAAGATCATTAGTATTGACAAATCATATGGACAAGATTTAGCTGAGTTCAAGCATACCCATCTCTCCTCTCAAGAAAGCAAATCTCTTTGCGTCAAGAGCCTTTGTGAGGATATTGTTGGTAGTTGTGCCCTAGGCACGTTTAATAAACGTTGTAATTGTTATCATTTATTTCATATCAATAAAGAGATTTTTTGATTATTATTGTTGTTCATGTTTACTTATAATAATCCCCGTCCCTAGTACTTGTTAAGCACTAGTATAAAGGCTAAATGATCATGGGATGATCATGTTAGATTTATGGGTACTTGTTTGGAACAAGGTACTGGACATGACCCGCTGTATGAGATTTATGTCATGGTCTATGTCCGAACTTATATCTCATATTAGTTATGTCATTTGAATCCTTAGACATGAAGTTATTATAGTCTTCCACTTGATGAACATTGTGTTTGACATATTCAAACGCTACCTTAACACGGTAGTTATAAAGGATATGATTGGCATAATCGAATTCCCGTTGGGAAGAATAATAAGCTAAATGGATTTGTCCCTCCACGGAGAGATGTCAAGCTTGGGCCCCTCGAAGGAATGATGTTGATGAAATGTTCGGCCGGGCTCAAATGGATTGATTGGATCAATAGCATTTGAATTATCAACATATTCAGAATCGAGAAAGTATTAAACAAGACAAGTTGACTGTTTGACCATGACTTGTGTTCAATGACGTCGTGGACAAAAGGTTTGTGACATATTCTAAAGGAATGGGAACTTGTATCTAGTTATACTATTTGGGTAGGTATGACGGTTTGCTAGAACCTAATCATATCTTATGGTTTCATGTTTGAGCCCATTGCCAACTTAGTATAATCCTAGAGGGTCACACACAATAGAACGAATCTTAAATAAAAGGACTGCATTGGAATTTAGGGTCGAAGGACCTCAAAGGAATTTTTGGAAAATTCTGGGTTTTCTGGACAGCGAGCGGGCGCTCGGTTTGGACCAGGCGGGTGCTTGGTCTGGCGGCAGAAAGTTTTCTAATTCGATTTGGGAAGGTTTTTTGCACAAGTTTCCTATTTGGAATAGGTCTTAATTGTGTATAAAAAGCCAAGTTCGGCCAGACCATTAGCCCTAGTGTTTTGTGTGCCTCCAAAGAGTTTGAGAGAGTTATTATTTTGTTCCAAGACATCTTGGAGTGAAGAACAAAATAATTCACAAAATAATTCCATATAGTTCTTTATTAAATTGTGAAAGTGTGTTTCATAATTATTGGTCTAGCAACCAAGATCAAGAAGCTCCTTGATATTCGTTCATGGTGTGGATACCGCTAGAGGGTGAATTTTATCATCTTCAAAGTTCGTGAATTTTGTCCGTGATAAAGCTTCAAGTTCTTCACCAAAATCAAGCTAGAATTCATAGACATCAAGGGTGAGTTTATCCTCTATTCCTTATGTTGTATTTGATTTAATCATATGAACGGATCCATGGCTTTGGGATTCACAAAAATTTTGATTGCTATTTTTCCGCTGCGCATGTTACTTGGAAACCGAACAGATATCAGCAATTTGATTGTCTGTGCCCACGTGCTCTAAATGGATGTTGCCTTTTTCCACGTGGTCCTTGAGAAAGTGATATTTGATGTCGATGTGCTTTGTCTTTGAATGCATGACAAGATTGTTTGAGACTGCGATGGTGGACATGTTATCGCAGAAGATTGGGCAGTTTGCTTCATGAATTCCATAGTCCATTTCCAAGGAAATGTATTCAGCTTCTGTAGTGGAGATGGACACAGCAGCTTGCTTCTTGCTTGCCCACGCAACAAGTCGATTTCCAAGGAAATGTCAAGTTCCACTAGTGCTCTTCCTGTTAATCGTGCATGCTGCGTAATCTGCATCTGAATAACCTAGCAAATCGAAATTTGAATCTTTGGTGTACCAAAGTCCAAGGTTAACAGTTCCAGAAAGATAACGAATAATGCGTTTAACAGCAGTTAAGTGCGCTTCTTTAGGGTCCGCTTGATAGCACGCACAGACACAAACACTAAACATAATATCTGGCCTACTTACAGTAAGATAAAGGAGAGAGCCAATCATACCTCGATATAAAGTTTGATCAACTTTCTTACCTTTTATGTCTTTGTCAAGCTTGTTGCCCATGGCCATTGGAGTGTCGTATGCTTTAGCATTCTCAAGTCCAAATTTCTTGATTAGGTCTCTTGTGTACTTGGCTTGATTTATTAAGATGCCATCATTAAATTACTTGATTTGAAGTCCGAGGAAGAATGTGAGTTCTCCCATCATGCTCATCTCAAACTTGCTTTTTATGAGCGTCTCAAAACGCTTACAAAGTAACTCATTAGTATAACCAAATATAATATCATCGACATAAATTTGAACAAGTAAAGAATGATCATTATACTTAGCAATAAAAAGAGTTGTATCGATTTTACCACGCTTGAAGCCTTTCTCTAGCAGGAATTTTGATAGAGTATCGTACCATGCTCTTGGAGCTTGCATAAGTCCATACAAAGCTTTCTGAAGTTTGAAGACGTGATTTGGAAATCTGTTATCTTCAAATCCAGGAGATTGAGCTATGTAGACCGTCTCTTGGAGTTCACTATTGAGAAATGCGCTCTTCACATCCATTTGATAAAGCTTGAATTTCTTGTGAGAGGCATAAGCTAAGAAAATTCTGATAGCTTCTAGTCTTGCTACAGGCGCAAATGTTTCATCATAGTCGATTCCTTTCTATTACCTATAGCCTTGCGCAACCAACCTTGCTTTGTTTTTGGTGATGCTTCCATTCTCATCCATCTTGTTTCTGAATACCCATTTTGTACCAATAACTCCTTGGTCATAAGGTCTGGGTACTAAGGTCCAAACCTTGCAGCGCTCAAATTGGTTAAGCTCTTCTTGCATAGCAGTAACCCAGCTTGAATCTTGGAGCGCTTCATCAATCTTCTTTAGTTAGATTTGAGAGATAAAGGAGTGATATTCATCATCAAAGTTTGATGCTCTTCTAGTACGAACCCCTACATTGAGATCACCAATGATATTTGTTGTTGGATGATCTCTAACTTTACGAACCTCAGGAGGTAAGTTTGGTTGAGTAGTAGGAATACGAAGATCTTCAATAGGAACTTCATTTGCTTCAGCATCAAGATCATCAAAAGCAATTTGCTGAAGCGGAGAAACATCATGCGCAGGAGGGGGTGTCTGCGCATCAGGAGTTGTAACTTCTGGCGCAACATCTGGCATTGGTGCATGAGATGGACTTCCTTGATTATGATTTGGATTAACTTGATTATCATTCTGCGCAGGTGCATTTTGTGGCTGCGTACCTGTCTCAACATTCTCAGCAGAATCATCAGAATCATTTGGAGCCAAATGTGGCTCAAGGAGAGAATGCTCATCAAAAGTAACATGTACAGATTCTACAATTACTAGAGTGGTTCTATTAAAAACACGAAAATCTTTAGAATGTTTGGCATACCCAACAAAAATACCTTCATCTGCTTTGGCATCGAATTTACCTCTATAATCTTTGCCGTTGTAGAGGATATAGCATTTGCAGCCAAAAATCTTGAAGAAAGCAATGTTGGGCACTCTTCCTCTCCATAGTTCATATGGAGTTTTGTTGTAGGCTTTGTTGATGAGAGATCTATTCTGAGTAAAGCAAGCAGTGTTGACAGCTTCTCCCCAGAAATACTTTGGAAGCTTAGCTTCTGCTAACATAGTCTTTCTAGCCTCAATCAACGTGCGATTTTTTCTTTCCACAACACCATTTTGTTGAGGAACTCCAGCAGCAGAGAAATCGTGATCAATTCCATGGTCATCACAGTATTGAGCGACACCGTTGTTCTTGAATTCAGTACCATTGTCTGATCTAACGCTCACAATGTTGTCTTCCTTTTGAGTTTGGAGCTTTTGAAAGAGAGCAGTCAAGATATCATAGCAGTCTTCTTTGGATATCATCATTTCGACCCATGTATATCTTGAGTAGTCTCCACCACAACTAAAAGTATATTTGTTTCCTCCAATGCTTGCGGTGGTGACCGGTCCAAACAAGTCCATGTGAAGCAGTTGTAAACATTTGGAAGTTGAGGAGGTAATCTTGCTGGAGAAAGACTGCTTTGGTTGTTTACCGAGCTGGCATGCTGCGCATTTTCTGTCATGATGGTCAGCTACTTTGGGAAGTCCTTTGACAAGATTTTCCTTTCCTAGCTTAGCCAAATACTAAAGTTCAAATGACTTAAGCGCTTATGCCATAGCCAGCTGCTTTTCACTTACATTCTTTGCTACAAAACAGAGATTAGTGATAGAATTTATAGCGGTAAGATCAATAATGTAAACATTAGTCTTACGAGTCCCTGTGAGCAAACTTAGTCCGGATGTTCCATATTTGATATAGCAGTGCGTTGCAGTGAAGTGACATTCCAAAGCTTTATCGCAAAATTGTGATATGGAGAGCAGGTTGTGCTTGAGTCCTTCTAAGAGCACAACTTTCTCAATGCACACTTTATCTTTTCTGATTCTTCCATATCCAACTATGTGCCCTTTGTTGTTATTTCCAAAAGTTACAGAGGGACCTCTTCCTTCATGCACATCTTCAAGAGCGGTGACATCTCCAGTCATGTGTCTAGAACATCCACTGTCGAGGTACTACCATATATGCGCTTTAGCTTGTGAAGAGTGCGCAGTGAAGCAGGAGACCTGAAAAATAGACATTAAAACGCAGGTCCCCTTTATTCTTGGGTCCTAGAGTTAGCAAATTTTGACAACCCACTCCTGTCTGACCTTAGGATTTTTACGTCCCTTGGCATTAGGAGTAAATCGCAAAAGGCATTCTGCAGCCTTGTGACCTAAACCATCACACACAACACAATCATGAAAGCCACTTATAGATTGGGTTTTCACAAACTCTTTACTTTTCTTTGGCTTAGCATTCTGAACTGGAGCTGTTGAACTAGCTTTGACAAATATCATTTTCTGAGGTTTGGGTGCGCTTTTCTTAAGAATGTGCATCTGGCGTTGGGGTGCATGGCTTTCATGCGCATGGCCCTTTTTCGCAGATTTGACATTTGAAGTTGAAGCGCAACCATAGTCAGAATATGAGTTGTCATGCGCAGGTTCAACTTTGGCCTTACCCTTGGCTTTCCCAGTTTGCTTCTTTGGGTAGACATAATGGAAATTTTGTCTCTGGACGTTCTCATGTCCTTTACCCATTGAAGCATAATGCTTTGATTTAGGAATTTCAACAGTTTGTTGGGGTGTAAAATCCTTTTCTCTTTCAGAGCAAACGGCGCATTTAGAGTTGTCACTAGTTGAGAACCCCAAGCCTTCCTTATCTCCACTGGCTTTTTGGGATTCTTGAATTTGATCCATAGTGACACGAGATTTGGTCCACTCATCGGTGATCTTTGTGAGATCAGCTACTTGAGCAGCCAACTCTTTGTTTCTTACTTTAAATAACACATTTTGATCTGTCAAGAAACGGTTCTTTTCAGTAAGAGGAGACATGCTCTTAATCTGCTCCTTAAGGAGGGTGATTTCAGATTTTAAAAGAGTTTTCTCCGTCTTAAGATGTGAAATTTCTCCAATTGATAAGTCCACTGCTTCTTTCATAGAATTAAATCTTTTGATTACCTTTTCAGCTTGTTGAAATATAGACTCGCGTTCAGCAGCAGAGTCATTCTCTTTTACAATTTCAGCAGGAGTTTCAAGAGATTCTTTACGCGGAGGCACTGCTACAAATTTCTTTGATAGGTCTGCTCTGGCAAATAAGTACTTGCCATTCTGTCCGTCGGAGTTAGATGTCCCATTTCCACCAGTTCAGTGATAGTGGGACTTTTCTTCTTGATTGTCCTTGGCGCAGTCTTTGTGTCCATATCAGGATCATTGTCTGAATCGCTATCAGCATTTTCCATTAAGCAGAGCAGTCCATCCTCAGAGTTATCATCATCACTGTCTTCAGTGTCTGTCTCTATCCAGGTCTTGAGTTCCTTCTCAGCAGGGTCTTCTTCAGCAACCATTCCGCGCTGCTTTGACGATCTTTGCGCAGTCTTCCTCTTCATGTACTCAAATCTTGAAGTAGGGCATTTTGATGCAAAATGACCAGGATTTCTACAGTTGTAGCAAACCAAGTCATCTTTATTTGAGTCTCTGCCACGAGAGAAATCAGCTGGAGCTTTACTTGAGGATCCTGGCTTTGAGAATTTCCTAAACTTTTGGAATCACTTTACGAACATTGCGAAATCATCATCATCCATTTCAAGTAGAGAGGAAGTAGAGACTTTGTCTGAGGTTTGAGCAGGCGCGGGTTCTTTTTGCGCAACAATATAGGAAACAAGTTTCCTTTGCCTTTAGTTTCTTCAATTCGATCAAGTTTTAGCTCATACACTTTTAAGTTAGCGTATAAGCTGCGCAGTGGCCAAGTATCTAGAAATCCAGAGTCTTCCAGATGACTTGCCTTATGCACATATCTGGAACCTAGCGCATCTAAGAATTGAGAATTGACTTCTTTATTAGTGAATGTGGTTCCAAGAGATTTACAAGAGTTTACAATAGTACAGAAGCGATCATAGGATTGTCTCAAGGTTTCACCATCCTTTCTCATGAAGCAGTTGAATTTTTCTTTGCACCACAAATATTTTGTTTTTCTTGCTTACTTTGTCTCCATTCACGTATCCTTTAATAGCATCCCATAGTTCCTTTTGTCACGACCCGAAATCTAGGCTCTATTTTATTAGTAATAAATAATTATTATTTAATTATTTGCTTATTTATTTATTTAAATTATTATTTATTTAAATAATTATGTGTGAAATTTATGTGTTTTAATAATTATGCCTAGCATTTATTCGAGTTATTTGGGCTTGTGTGATATTGTTGGGTCTTAGTGTTTTAGTGGGGAGTATTGAGTTGGGTAGTATTGAGGAGAGGGTCTTTGTGTAAGTTTTTAAATTACTCCCACCCTCTCCCTACACCTCCTTCTCCCTCTTACACTCCATCTCCCTCACCCTACTCCCTCCCATTCCCAGGAAACTCTCTCTCTCTCCTCCCTTTTTGGTAAGTTTTCTTTCCTTTCCTTCTCTCTTATTTTTCTCCTTCTTCCTCTCATTATTATTCATTTCTTAAAACGTGAACATTGTTTAGATCGTCGATAGGATCGCGTAGAATCAAAAAGATTTGAAATCCATCACTTTGAGATTTATCAAGTAAGTTACTTTTCCCCATTTTAATGCTAAAATGTCATATCATGTTTAGATAATGTTTGATGTGTTATATTTGAAGTTTGGTTGGGTTTGAATTTATTGAGAATTTATTTTGGGTTTTTGATCAAAAATGGCGAAATCTTGAATGTTGGGTTTGATTCTTGATTTTGGTTGTTAAATGTTGTTGTATGAGTCTTTTTAGACTTATTAGTCGTTTTGGTACATTAGTATGTGAGTTGGAATGTTGGATTTTGGGTGAATGTGTTTTGGGTTTGAAAATGGAAGAACCCATGTTGTTCTTCCCGATTTCTGGAAATTCAGAAGCTTGGGCGG
>JAOWBW010000918.1:269695-434695 GCA_026119855.1 Campanula takesimana
TTGTGTTGGTCCCAAAGGGGCAACAAGGTATGAAAAATGCTAGAGGGGGGGTGAATAGCGTTTTAAAATCTTTTCAACCCTTTTGCAAATCAATGGCTTATGCGCACAGTTCTCAAATAAGCTAAGTATAGCGCGCAGTGAGAGTGTGAAATGCACAGCGGAAGTTTAAGCAGCACCTGCGCAGTAAAAAGCTGCGCAAGGATAAAAACGCACGCGCTAAGTTTTGGCTTAAAGAGTTGGATAAAATGTTCTAAGGCAATAAGCAATCAACACAGCGGCAATAGTAGCAATCTGATAAGATCAACAAAGCAGTAATTCAGAATGATTAGCAAAAATAAATAGCGAGATTAAAGAACAAGCTATTTGGAGAGGTTCGATCGATGAAAGATCTACGTCCTCTACCAAGATGGTTAGTCTTGGATTTTCTAAAAGAGATCTTATTATATGAGAGAGTTACAAGATACAACAATGAAACACAACTATCTCAAGATCTATAATCTATGAAGAGCAAATCCTAGACTAAACCGGTGTATCTCAAGAAGAAAGATCTAAATGATCAAGCTTCAAGAGGTGGTGTGTGTGTTCAGAAATTCTGGGCTCTATGAATCTATGAGATGAAGAGCACGAAGAATTCTGGTGATTTAAGGCTTAGGATCTGGGCAGGAGTTTGAAGGTATGAAGGTTTGAAGGTTGATCTTGAATCTGTGAATAGTAAGCAGCACTCAAGTTCAAACTTCAAGGATATTATAAAGCACAAACTCTAGCAACTTGGAAATGAAGATGAGCTGGCTTATTTATAGCTGAGAGCTTGAATATAGCCGTTGGAGCTCTGAGCAAGGACGATGAGCTGGCACAATATGATTGGTGCGCATGTGTCCTTTATAGCCGTTGGGAGCTCTAATCAAAGTTGATGACTGGCACAAAATGATTGGTGCGCAGGTATATAGAGCCGTTGGAGACTGAGCATGAAGACCAAATTAAAAAGGCTTCTTCTAGAAGGTTGACAGCTGTCTTAATTTGAAATATATCTCTTGAGCGCGTCTCCACCGTTGGATCTGCTAAGTGTGCTTGTTTTGTCGTTTCTGCACACCTTAACACTCTTAAAAGCGTACATCTTCAAAGCGTTTTCCAAGTTAGGTGATCTGAATGATTGAACTGAGGAAGAATACTGCGCAGGACATTCCTGCGCAGTGGTGTCCTGCGCATCGAAGTCCTGCGCAATAACCACTGACACTTGGATCTTCATTCCTTTTCGCTTCAAGTCCTGTATCTAAGCCTATACTATAAAATGGACTAAGCTAAAAATTGAAGTTATAAAACTTCTTACATAGGGTCCTAAAGTCCATAAAATATTAATAGGTGATGGTATCAATCAATTCTAACAAGATAGGAGGGTTAAGAAGTAAGCATACCCAACAATCTCCCCCTAAATGATTGATGCCATTACCTACTATAACAAAGGCAATTCATTGTACTTGATAATAACATGTCCATACAGATAAATGGTAAATCATGCCTCAAGTCAATGCACACACTAGCCAATGCTATAGATTTCTAGTCTATCCAGAAGATAAAACTTACAAAAGGAAAGACAGAAATTCATTCAGCGCATACAAATAATATGAGTTTTAGTTTTAAGTATGCGTTTAAACTGAATGTTTAAACATTATGCGATAAATATATGAACAGTTAAGATTATGCGCATGGGTTGAAATAATGCAATCATTGTTCCACAAACAAAGAGTTTGAATTGAACAAGGTTTTTGGAAACACATGATGCGATTTTTCTCATTAAAACTTGAAATGTAAAGAGTTGCAGATTACAAGTTTGAATAAGAAAAAAAAAAATGCGCACAAAAAAAATACTTTGCGCAAACAAAAAGAATTACATAGATCCTAGTCTATGTTGATCCGGTGCAAGGCTTCACGTAGCTCATTCTGCAGACTGTTGAACTTATTCATAAGTTCAATCTTCATTCTTGAAATCTTTCTCTGAACGCTACGGCCTCACCGACATAGGTAGCCATTCCTCTGCGCATATCTGCGTTATCTTCTCGCAGCTCTCGGAAGTTGGCTCTATACTGCACTTGATGTCCCGTCATCTGATTAAAATAAGACTGCTCAGCAGCTTCAATAGTGTTGATGACGGTGGCCTGCGTTGCTTCGAGTCTTTGGTCAGTGTGGAGGCGCTGAGTGTTCACGCTGGCTTGAATATCGAACATGGCTTGATCCATCCTAGCGTTGAACCCATCAGCGAAATCATCATCGCTTGAGTTGCACTCCCTGACACTTTCTATATTAAGCGATTGGCATGCGCAGGACCGGGACCTTGTTCCAATCTCTCCAACATCATCGCTTCCATCCCAGCAAATCCTTCATGCAACCCATCGGCTAAGCTCTTGCGCAGACGCTTAGCATCCTATAACCCATCATTGATAGCGGTATAGGTGCAGACGTTTTCAAGCATCCCAGCTATTGACTTAAAGAGTCCAGGACCATTTGGTCTAATGCATCAGGAACGCGTTGCGCAGAGGGGCCGGCGGAGGTACTTGCCTTTGATATATTCTCCCCCTTAATGGCAGCAATCTCTAAACGCTGCGCATCAAGTTGCTCTTGGATAGCTGTCTGCGCAGTAATGAGCTGAGTCATTTGGGACTGCGCAGCAACCTGGTTGACTTGAATAGTATTGAGAGCCTGGAGAATTTGGCGAAGATCAGCGGAGGAAGATAGAGAGGAAGTAGATACTGTAGGAACGGAAGGAATAGCTTGAACAGGAGGAGGAAAGACTTTGGTAGGAGAGTGCGTTGGAGAAGGTTGTTTGGGGAGAGATGAATAGGCAGCAGCAGGAGACCTATGCGTAGATGAGTGCGTGCTGCTGCTATCTGTATCAGTTTGCGCACATCTCCTTCCTTTTCACTTTCAGGATTAACAGGAGCTTGCTGCGCAGCATCATCGCCCTGCGCAGACTTGGTAACCTTATCCGCATCCTCATCTTCCAAGTCCAAATCATCATGAAGGACAGAGGTCCAGGTTGAGTATTTCCAATCGGAATATTGAGGCGCTGGAAGGCACTTGATGATGGTTCAGGACAAGGAGGAGCCGCAGCTTTTGGCTGTCCTTTCGCAGTGCTGCGCACAACCTGTTTCTTGTGGAGTTCGAGGAGGATCCTTGCAGGTGCAGCAGCAGCGGTTTTTGCAGGCGTACCGGAGGCGGGAAAAGCTTCATCCATCCAATCATCACTATCTCCTTACCCTGAGCAGGAGGGGCGTCAGCAGCCTTTGGATCTTGCTCCCCCTGTGCTGTATCATCAGCAGCATCAGCAGCAGTCTCATCCATTCGAGACTCGCTGTCTTCTTCAACCATAGCATGCCGCAGGAGGAAGTCTGGTAAAAGCAGGCTTTTTCTTGGTTTTGGCAGGAGAGGGAGCAGGCGCAGGAGGATCTTTGCGCTTCTTTGAAGGTTTGGGAGCAGGTGGCGGTAAATCAGATCCAATTTTAATGCCAGCAGTTGATCTGACATTTGGGATTTCCTTCACCTTTTCTGGCATAGGTTCTGCAATACCTTTGCCTTTGCGCTTTGCCTGCGCAGCAGCAGTTTCAGGTTCAGTAGGCGCAGTGGCCTTCGATGGCTGCGCGGCAGTGTTCTTTGCTTTGGGTTGACTTCATCATCATCAGATCAACATCTTCTTGTCTGTTGTCCATTGTTCCAAATCTTGCGATAATCACTGCGAGATTTACTAGAGAGTAGAGGTGAAGATGGGTATGTCTTGGGTGCAGGGCTTGCTAGAGTCCGCTCATGATTATGAGCACAAATGTGTGGCAGCTCAGAACTTAAAAATCCATATGGGTCACACACAAAAGGACGAATTGTTTAAAAGGCTAAATTTCTTGTCTGCGTGTGCTCTCCGATGCGTCCCATAGCTCGGCAAAAGAACAGAGGTCAGATTTCTGGAGCAAAGGTGCTCGCCATTATAAGGACTCGCCGAGCAGGCCCTGTTCGGGCCAAAAACTGATTTCGTGTTGTGACAGGTTTAACCTATTTCTCCTAAACGGTGCAATAAGTATATACCTCTAACAAACCCTAATCAGAGGGTATTGATTCCATATCAATTAGAGAGCCTCCGAGAGAGAGAAAAACAAGTCCTTCTTCTTCCTCAAGAACAAGAACATTGATTTTCCATATAGCCTTCAAAGTAGAAAGCTTTCTATTGGGTCTAGCAATCCGGTTCAAGAATCGTTTTTGAAATTCGTTCGCGGTGGATAAACATAGAGGGCGTTGATCAACTCCTTCAAAGTTCATGATCCAAGTTTTGCGGTCGTTCCTACGTTCGTGATCGTCGAAAGAAGTCAGATTGAAGAAGATCCAAAATCCATAAATGAACTCCGCGTCCGACAGCGTGTAGCCAGCAAATTCATCTCCATATTAATTTAATCATCGTGATCGGATCTAGGCTTTTGGGAATTCCGTGTGCGCATGTTTGCTCAAAACCAACATAGGAAACAAATGAGAAAGATATGCGCAAAAACGCAAACATAGAGAGATAAGGCGACCCAAATCAAAAAGAATAAAATAAGAACTTGATGAACAAGGAATGATAAAAATATGAACACGAAGAACATCAAGAACACTAAAAATCAATGTTGACCAAAAAGGACAAAAAGCATATCGAAATAACCACATTTCAGAGACGAAAAACAACCAAGAAAACAAGATTTCCAAAAACAAAACGTTTAGCCCAGAAATCAAGAATAACCGTTCGTCTGCCTAGGAGGTTTTCGAACGAAAAAATTTGCAGAGAACATATGAAAACAGTACTGATCGTGAAATAAAGTACATACGAAGGTAGATCAGAGAGAGACGAACGCAAAACAACAGACGATTTCAAAAATGATTAACAGATAAGAGCAAAATCGAAAAGGGGAGTTTTTAAGAACTTGAGACATAACAATGGTGGATAAACAGAAAATGAGTTCAAGGTTCAGAAATTGTTACCATGTCGTCAATAGCTTTAGCTTCTTGTGGAGGAACCTCTTCAACAGGTTCATGGACCTCACCAACTACTTTAGTTTTCGATTTTCGGGGAGCCATTTTAAAAGAAACTAGGGTTTTTGAAAAGGGAAGAGAGAGAAGAGTTTTGCAGAGATTGAGAGAAAAGTCAAAGAGAGAAGAAAAGGAAATGATTGGGAAGTGGAGGGTAGGTTGCAGAGGAGAGACAGAGGATGAATTTGTAAAATAGAGAGAGAACAGGAAGAGAGAAAAAGGAAGACTCAAAAATGATTTATACTAAAAGGGAAATGGCGCATGACGCCAGCGAGGCGGTTTGGTGAAAGACGGCGAATTTGGTGAAAAATACAGAGGTGCACGATAGCAAAGCGACGTGGCCGAATAGGGAACGCGCGTGCGCAGACATGACGCGCGAGTGAGTGAGTCGGTCTAGGCAGGTCACAGTCATATCAACTCCCTCATAAATGTTGAACAGGAATTCTAACAAGCGCTATCATTAATGGCCATTTGCATTTAATGATAATGGGACATGCGCAGGGGTAAAAGCGTAATTTCCCAAGAAATTTCAAAAAATAAGGCGAGGGAAAATTTTAATTACACAAGTACCCTTGTGAACTAAGCGTTGACTTTTCAGTCAGGGACCTAAGTGCAATTTCTAATAAATAGAAGACTTACCTGCGATCCACGAAGTGTGCGCATGTCAAAATCATGCGCAGAGCTGTAAATAGCGCAATCAATTCTTAAAATAGATTAACATTAGTGATATGCGCAAAGGAAGTACTGCGCAGGAGATGCGCAGAAGCATGGATCTTGACCTATGATGAATATCTTATCAAGCAAACACAAGATTATTAGTATTGACAAATCATATGGACAGGTTAGCTAAGTTCAAGCATACCCATTTCTCCTCTCAGGAATACAAATCTTTTTGCGTCAAGAGCCTTTGTAAGGATATCAGCAATTTGATTATCTGTGCCCACGTGCTCTAAATGAATGTTTCCTTTTTCCACGTGGTCCTTGAGAAAATGATATTTAATGTCGATGTGCTTTGTCTTTGAATGCATGACAGGATTGTTGGAAACTGCTATGGTGGACATATTATCGCAGAAAATTGGGCAATTTCCTTCATTAATTCCATAGTCCACTAATTGTTGCTTCATCCATAGGATTTGGCAGCAGCAGCTCCCAGCAGCAATGTATTCAGCTTCTGTAGTGGAGATGGACACAGCAGCTTGTTTCTTGCTTGCCCACGCAACAAGTCGATTTCCAAGGAAATGACAAGTGCCACTTGTGCTCTTCCTGTCAATAGTGCATGCTGCGTAGTCTGCGTCTGAATAACCTAGCAAATCGAAATTCGAATCTTTGGTGTACCAAAGTCCAAGGTTAACAGTTCCAGAAAGATAACTAATAATGCGTTTAACAGCAGTTAAGTGCGCTTCTCTAGGGTCCGCTTGATAGCGCGCACAGACACAAACACTAAACATAATATCCGGCCTACTTGCAGTAAGATAAAGGAGAGAGCCAATCATACCTCGATATAAAGTTTGATCAACTTTCTTACCTTTCAAGTCTTTGTCAAGTTTGTTGCCCGTGGCCATTGGAGTGTCGTATGCTTTAGCATTCTCAAGTCCAAATTTCTTGATTAAGTCCTTTGTGTACTTGGCTTGATTTATGAAGATACCATCATTCAATTGCTTGATTTGAAGCCCGAGGAAGAATGTGAGTTCTCCCATCATGCTCATTTCAAACTTGCTTTTCATGAGCTTCTCAAAGCGCTTACAAAGTAACTCATTAGTAGAACCAAATATAATATCATCGACATAAATTTGAACAAGTAAAGAATGATCATTATACTTAGCAATAAAAAGAGTTGTATCGATTTTACCGGGCTTGAAGCCTTTCTCTAGTAGGAATTTTGATAGCGTATCGTACCATGCTCTTGGAGCTTGTTTAAGTCCATACAAAGCTTTTTGAAGCTTGAAGACATGATTTGGAAATCTACTATCTTCAAATCCAGGAGGTTGAGCTACGTAGACCGTCTCTTGGAGTTCACCGTTGAGAAATGCGCTCTTCACATCCATTTGATAAAGCTTGAATTTCTTGTGAGAGGCATAAGCTAAGAAAATTCTTATAGCTTCAAGTCTTGCTACAGGCGCAAATGTTTTATCGTAGTCGATTCCTTCCTCTTGCCTATAGCCTTGCGCAACCAACCTTGCTTTGTTTCTTGTGATGCTTCCATTCTCATCCATCTTGTTTCTGAATACCCATTTTGTACCAATAATGCCTTGATCATGAGGTCTAGGTACTAAGGTCCAAACCTTGCAGCGCTCAAATTGGTTAAGCTCTTCTTGCATAGCAGTAACCCAGCTTGAATCTTGGAGCGCTTCATCAATCTTCTTTGGTTCGATTTGAGAGATAAAGAAGTGATATTCATCATCAAAGTTTGATGCTCTCCTAGTACGAACCCCTACATTGAGATCACCAATGATGTTTAAAGTTGGATGATCTCTAACTTCACGAACCTCGGGAGGTAAGTTAGGTTGAGTGGTAGGAATACGAAGATCTTCAATGGGTACTTCATTTGCTCCAGCATCAAGATCATCAAAAGTGATTTGCTGAAGCGGAAAAACGTTATGCGCAGGAGGAGGTGTTTGCGCATCAGGAGTCGTCACTTCTGGCGCAGCATCTGGTGTATGCGCATGGGATGGACTTGCTTGATTCTGATTTTGATAATCATTTTGCGTAGGTGCAGTTTGAGGCTGCGTACCTGTCTCATCATTCTCAACAGTATCATCAGAATCATTTGGAGCCAAATGTGGCTCAAGGAGAGAATGCTCATCAAAAGTAACATGTACAGATTCTACAATTACTAGATTAGTTCTATTAAAAACACGAAAAGCTTTAGAATGTTTGGCATACCCAACGAAAATACCTTCATCTGCTTTGGCGTCGAATTTACCTCTATGATCTTTGCCATTGTAGAGGATATAGCATTTGCAACCAAAGATCTTGAAGAAAGCAATGTTGGGCGCTCTTCCTCTCCATAGCTCATATGGAGTCTTGTTGTAGGCTTTGTTGATGAGGGATCTATTCTGAGTAAAGCAAGCAGTGTTGACAGCTTCTCCCCAGAAATACTTTGGAAGATTAGCTTCTGCTATCATTGTTTTTCCAGCCTCAATCAACGTGCGATTCTTTCTTTCCACAACGCCATTTTGTTGAGGAACTCCAGCAGCAGAGAAATTGTGATCAATTCCATGGTCATCGCAGTATTGAGCAACACCGTTATTCTTGAATTCAGTTCCATTGTTTGATCTAACACTCACGATGTCGTCTTCTTTTTGAGTTTGGAGCTTTCGAAATAGCGCAGTCAAGATATCATAGCAGTCATCTTTGGATATCATCATTTCGACCCATGTGTATCTTGAGTAGTCATCCACCACGACTAAAGTATATTTGTTTCCTCCAATGCTCGCAGTGGTGACCGGTCCAAACAAGTCCATGTGAAGCAGTTGTAAACATTTGGAAGTTGAGGAGACAGTCTTGCTGGAGAAAGACTGCTTAGGTTGTTTACCGAGCTGGCATGCTGCGCATTTTCTATCATGATGGTCAGCTACTTTGGGAAGTCCTTTGACAAGATTTTCCCTTCCTAGCTTAGCCAAATACTTGAAGTTCAAATGACTTAAGCGCTTATGCCATAGCCAGCTGCTTTCACTTACATTCTTTGCTACAAAACAGAGATTAGTGATGGAATCTATAGATGTAAGATCAATAATGTAAACATTAGTCTTACGAGTCCCTGTGAGCAAAGTTAGTCCGGATATGCCATCTTTGATGTAGCAGTGCGTTGCAGTGAAGTGACATTCCAAACCTTTATCGTAGAATTGTGTTATGGAGAGCAGGTTGTGCTTGAGACCTTCAACGAGCGCAACTTTCTCAATGCACACTTTATCTTTTCTGATTTTTCCATATCCAACTATGTGCTCTTTGTTGTTATCTCCAAAAGTTACAAAGGGACCTCTTCCTTCATGCACTTCTTCAAGAGCGGTAGCATCTCCAGTCATGTGTCTAGAACATCCACTATCGAGGTACCATATATGCGCTTTAGCTTGTGAAGAGTGCGCAGTGAGACAGGAGACCTGAATGATAGACATTAAGAACGCAGGTCCCCTTTATTCTTGGGTCCTAGAGTTAGCAACTTTTGACAACCCACTCCTGTCTGACCTTAGGATTTTTACGTCCCTTGGCATTAGGAGCAAATCGCAAAAGGCATTCTGCAGCCTTGTGACCTAAACCATCACACACAACACAATGATAAAAGCCACTTATAGATTGGGTTTTTACAAACTCTTTACTTTTCTTTGGCGCGACATTCTTTACTGGAGCAGATGAACTTGCTTTGACAAATATCATTTTCTGAGGTTTGGGTGCGCTTTTCTTAAGAATGCGCATCTGGCGTTGGGGCGCATGGCTTTCATGCGCATGACCCTTTTGCGCAGATTTGACATTTGAAGTTGAAGCGCAACCATAGTCAGAATATGAGTTGTCATGCGCAGGTTCAACTTTAGACTTACCCTTGGCTTTTCCAGTTTGCTTCTTTGGGTAGACATAATGGAAATTTTGTCTCTGGACTTTCTCCTGTCCTTTACCCACTGAAGCAGAATGCTTTGCTTTAGGAATTTCAATAGTTTGCTGTGGTGTAAATTCCTTTTCCTTTTCAGAGCAAACTGCGCATTTAAAGTTATCACTAGTTGAGAATCCCAAGCCTTCCTTGTCTCCACTAGCTTTTTGGGATTCTAGAATTTGGTCCATAGTGACACGAGATTTGGTCCACTCATTAGTGATCTTTGTGAGATCAGCTACTTGAGCAGCCAATTCTTCGTTTCTTACTTTAAATAGCTCATTTTGATCTGTGAGAAAACGGTTCTTTTCAGTAAGAGGAGTCATGCTTTTGATCTGCTCCTTAAGGAGGGTGATCTCAGATTTTAAAAGAGTTTTCTCCGTCTTAAGCTATGAAATTTCTCCAATTGATAAATCCACTGCTTCTTTCATAGAGTTAAATTTCTTGATTACCTTTTCAGCTTGCTGAAAAATAGACTCGCGCTCAGCAGCAGAGTCATTCTTTTCTATTACAATTTCAGCAGGAATTTCAAGAGATTCTTTGCGTGAAGGCACAGCTACAAATTTCTTTGATAGGTCTGCTCTGGCAAACAAGTACTTGCCATTGGCGCAGCCTTTGTGTCCGCATCTTGATCATTATCTGAATCGCTATCAGCATCAGCATTTGCCATCAAGCAGAGCAGTCCATCCTCAGAGTCATCATCATCACTGTCTTCAGTGTCAGTCTCGATCCAAGTCTTCAGTTCCTTTTCTGCGCAGTCTTCTTCAGCAATCATCCCGCGCTGCCTAGATGATCTCTGCGCATTATTTCTCTTCATGTACTCATATTTTGGAGTGGGACACTTTGAAGCAAAATGACCGGGCTTTCTGCAGTTGTAGCAGACCAATTCTTCATCTTTCTTTGAGTCTCTGCCACGAGAGAATTTAGCAGGTGGTTTGCTAGAGGATCCAGGTTTAGAGAATTTCCTGAATTTTTGGAATCGCTTAACGAACATAGCGAAATCATCATCATCCATTTCGAGTAAAGAGGAAGTAGAGACTTTGTCTGAGGTTTGAGCAGGCGCAGGTTCCTTTTGCGCAACATAGGAAACAAGCTTTCCTTTGCCTTCAGTTTCGTCGATTCGATCAAGCTTTAACTCATACACTTTTAAGTTAGCGTATAAGATGCGCAGAGGCCAGGTATCTAGAAATCCAGAATCTTCCAGATGACTTGCTTTGTGCACATATCTGGAACCTAGCGCATCTAAGAATTGAGAATTGACTTCTTTATTAGTGAAAGTAGTTCCAAGAGATTTACAAGAGTTTACAACAGCACAGAAGCGATCATATGTCTGTCTCAAGGTTTCACCATCTTTTCTCATGAAGCAGTTGAATTTTCTTTGCACCACAAATCTTTTGTTTTCCTTGCTTACTTTGTCTCCATTCACATATCCTTCAATAGCATCCCATAGTTCCTTTGCAGTTCCACCGCTCACAATTTGATTGTGCGTGGAGAGGTCTAGAGTGCTAAGAATGATGTTCCTTGCTCTTCCATCATAGCCAACCCATTTCTTTTCTTCATCAGTCCATTCCCCTTTGGCCTTCTTGATTGTAGGATTATCCTTGTTGGTAGCAGCATCTGGATTGGCCTTCATTGGAATGTAAGGTCCTTCAAGAACGATGTCGTGGAGGATCTCGTCGATAGAAGAAAAATGAGTGAGCATGCAGTGCTTCCAGATTTCGAAGTGATCTTCATTCAGCACTGGGACATGTGAATAGTTAGCCATTGCCCAAGATTTTGAAGCCATCTTGAATCGGCACCCAAGCTTTAAGCTTGAAAAACAAAACAAGTTTTATGAAGGTGTTTGCTCTGATACCACTTGTTGGTCCCAAAGGGGCAACAAGGGTATGAAAAATGCTAGAGGGGGGGGGTGAATAGCGTTTTAAAATTCTTTTCAAACCCTTTTGCAAATCAATGGCTTATGCGCACAGTTCTCAAACAAGCTAAGTATAGCGCGCAGTGAGAGTGTGAAATGCACAGCGGAAGTTTTAAGCAGCACCTGCGCAGTAAAAAGCTGCGCAAGGATAAAAACGCACGCGCTAAGTTTTGGCTTAAAGAGTTGGATAAAATGTTCTAAGGCAATAAGTAATAACAAACACAGCGGCAATAGTAGCAATCTGATAAGATCAAACAAAGCAGTAATTCAGAAATGATTAGCAGAAAATAAATAGCGAGATTAAAGAACAAGCTATTTGGAGAGGTTCGATCGATGAAAGATCTACGTCCTCTACCAAGATGGTTAGTCTTGGATTTTCTAAAGGAGATCTTATTATATGAGAGAGTTACAAGATACAACAATGAAACACAACTATCTCAAAGATCTATAATCTATGAAGAGAAAATCCTAGACTAAACCGGTGTATCTCGAGAAGAAAGATCTTAATGATCAAAGCTTCAAGAGGTGTGTGTGTGTATTCAGAAATTCTGGGCTCTATGAATCTATGGGATGAAGAGCACGAAGAATTCTGGTGATTTAAGGCTTAGGATCTGGGCAGGAGTTTGAAGGTATGAAGGTTGAAGGTTGATCTTGAATCTGTGAATAGTAAGCAGCAATCTTCAGAACTTCAAGGATATTATAAAGCACAAACTCTAGCAACTTGGAAATGAAGATGAGCTGGCTTATTTATAGCTGAGAGCATGAATATAGCCGTTGGAGCTCTGAGCAAGGACGATGAGCTGGCACAATATGATTGGTGCGCATGTGTCCTTTATAGCCGTTTGGAGCTCTAATCAAAGTTGATGACCTGGCACAAAATGATTGGTGCGCAGGTATATAGAGCAGTTGGAGACTGAGCATGAAGACCAAATTAAAAAGGCTTCTTCTAGAAGGTTGACAGCTGTCTTTATTTGAAATATATCTCTTGAGTGCGTCTCCACCGTTAGATCTGCTAAGTGTGCTTGTTTTGTCGTTTCTGCACACCTTAACACTCTTAAAAGCGTACATCTTCAAAGCGTTTTCCAAGTTAGGTGATCTGAATGGATTGAACTGAGGAAGAATGCTGCGCAGGACATTCCTGCGCAGTGGTGTCCTGCGCATCGAAGTCCTGTGCAGTAACCACTGACACTTGGATCTTCATTCCTTTCCGCTTCAAGTCCTGATCTAAGCCTATACTATAAAATGGACTAAGCTAAAAATTGAAGTTATAAAACTTCTTACATAGGGTCCTAAAGTCCATAAAATATTAATAGGTGATGGTATCAATCAATTCTAACAAGAATAGGAGGGTTAAGAAATAAGCATACCCAACAGATTAGCAGAAAGCGCAGGTTCCAAGTACGCTTTTGGCGATTGCTGGCGCGTGGCGACTGACTGGCGGCTTGCTTGGCGCGTGTGAGCGCGTGTGTCCGTCCTTTTTACCCAATTTCATTATTTTTGTTTTCTTTTTAATTCTGTTTATTTCCTTATTAGTTTAGGACTATCCTAGTTATTTAATATAGGTTTCTTTTATTGTTTCTGATTCTAGACTTCTACATAATTTTAGATCTAGGTTTTTCTTTCTTTATTCATGGAGTTTTCAAAGCTTTGGATGAGGAACTAAAATCCAAGCTTTGAGTTTGAATCTTGAACCCCTTTTATTAATTTTAGATATTTTTCTTTTCATCTTTTAATTATATTCATACTTTTACTTGTGCTTATTCTAAATTGATTGCTAGGGTTTATAGATCGATCAACTGTTTATCCTTGTCAATTGATTTATGATAGAATTTTCTATGACTGTGCCAGTTTAAAAATTCATAAGTAGCATCTTTACTATTTATGCATGTGCCATGGTAAATTGTGAAGTGTGTAAAATTAGACGATTATCTATATGAAATAATTGTAGAAAGAGTTCTTGTTCTAAGTTTCTTAAATCGTTCATCAATTAATATTGCGATCTAGACTGTGCCAGTTAGATTAATTTATTAATTAGGGTTTCTAGTGAGTGTGTCACTTCTAGTAACTATTCTGAAAGAAGAAACAGGGAAATAAATCTAGTGATCAAGTGAATATGGTAAAAAGTGAAAAGAGGTACCGATGATAATTGAATAATTAGGTGGGGACGGAATCAAATCTAAAGTACTTCTTAATTATTGTTTTAGCTCAATTTAATTAGTTTTAATTCTTGTTTTTAGGATTTAATAATTATAAATTTCCCCCAATCTTGTCAAGTGACAATTACGTAGACAAATAACCGTTCTTCGTGGATCGATCCTGTAATTATTCCTAGCTACATGTTTTTATAACCTAGTCCAGGTTTAATTTGTAGGTGTGCGATTTAGCCGATCATATTTTGGCGCCGTTGCCGGGGAACGGTGTTTATTTTTTTAAGTTTTTTTTTTAATTTCTTGTTATTTTTTTTTTTATCTGTTTTTAGTTAGTTTAGTTAATTTAATTTTCTTTTTAGTTATTTTTAATTTAGTTATTTGTTTTTAGTGTGGTACCTTTTATGGTCCACACCCGTTCTACTGACGAATTGGTTGCAAGTCTTGACCCAGAAATCGAAAGAACTTTTAGGAAGAGTCAACAACAAAGCTGGAAATCCAAAGCAATTGTGTCAACTAAAAAAATGGCATACCAGACATTAAGGCAGAAAACTGCCCCGAACTAGAGCGAGCAACCTCATGGAGTCAAATTCCCTGCATTGCCTACTAGGGTTACATTTGAGTTGAAGCCGGGTTTGTTGAGTCAATTACCACACTTCATGGTTATGCCTGGTGAGAACCTGAATCAACATATATCCCAGTTTGTGCAGATTTGTCAGAGTATGAAGCCTGCGGCACTTCCTATTGAGCATCTCCTTCTTAGAGCATCTTCTTTCACTCTAAAGGATGATGCTAGTGCGTGGTATTATCATCTGCCACCCAACAACATTAATACTTGGTAGGAGATGAAGGATGTTTTCCTTGATGAGTTTTTCCCACCGGATCAGATCAATGTCATGAAGCGGGATATCAGTAACATGGAGCAGAGAGCTGATGAGACTTTGTATGAGTATTATAACAGGTTCCATAAGCTATGTAGGAGTTGCCCGTATCATGGATTTGATGATGACCAGTTGATTGTTTACTTTTATAGGGGATTAACGGTTCAGGATAAATGCTTGGTGGATTCTTGCTGTGGGGGTAGTAATAACTGAACTTCATTAAGGATAGTGATGTATGAATACTCAAATGAAACTATCATATTATTTATAAGAGAGAAAGAATATATTGTAGAAGAAATTTGATTATTGTGTAGGTGTATTGGTAATATGATGATATATCATAGATTTTAACACTAAACAACAAAGAGTGACATTTTGAATACCTTTGTTTCCAATGTTAGCATCTTTGCAACTCAAATAATTAACAAATATTTCAAAATCCAAAAACAAATAATTAACAAATCAACACTTTATACTCCGTTTATATCATAATGAATAAATGTATGTTTTCTTTTTTTAGTCCATCAAAAACTTATCACATTTCTCGATATGAATATAATTTTAATGAAATTCTACCATGATACAAGTAATTTACAAACAAGAACATATTTTTTAGAACTATTGACTTGCAAACTTTGACATTTATTATTAGACGGATATACATATGTATATGAGTCAGTCTTGTGAAAAACGCGTTTTACACTAAGCTATAGAAAAACATGTTTTTCACAAGGGTTAACGACAATTTAGACCCTAAAGTGATATACCACCCTCCCAAACAGACACTGATGTTTTTTTTTCGCTAGATCAGACCTTGATGTGTAAAATTCTCGCCAGTTATGGCCATTTTTACGGAATTCGTTAAAAAGTCAGTTAAAAAGCATGTGCAAACGTGACTAACAAAATTGGTACGTTTGAATTTTCAAAACTTTTAAAGGTTAAAATGACATAATTTAAACATGAGGGAGGGGTTAAAATGACATAATTTAAAGCATGTGTAATGCACGTGACTCACAAAGAAGGAATTTTTTTTTTCAAATAATAGCTTTTTAAATTGCTATGTGCCAAAGTAACACTTAAGTTCAACTATGTACCAAACTAACATCTTTGACTGAAAACAACACTGGGAATACCATTTTTAGGCTGAAAACGGCACCACCAGTACCGTTTTTATGCTTGGTTAATGAAGGTTAGTTTAGGGTTTGTTTGGGGGATTAGATTAGGGTTAATTGCATCTGACAAAAAGGTAAAGACGGCATTGGTATTGCCATCTTCTAGAAGTCGGCACTGGAAATGCCATTTTCTGACGGCAATGATTCCCACATTGAGCATCCTCCCCCTACCTACCAGTTCCCTTATTAAACCCTAGCCCCTTCCCCTTTTGAATAACACACACAACATCACACACACGGAAAAAAAAAAAAACTACCATAACTTCTCGTCCTATAAACTGAGCATCTAAGTTGGGATGATCTCCGCTAACATCTGATGCCAAGCAAGAATGTGGACCCTTGTACTTAGTTACTTCCCAATAACCACCATTCTTCAGACTCACATTCACATAGAAATTGCAGGGAAACTCTTTCACCAATGATGTAGAAAGAGGATGGAATTGTGCAAAGATCCGCCCGGACCCAGGAAGACACCCGCCCAGACTAAGTCTTCACGGCCGCGCCACCTTCAACGCACGCCCGTGCGCAAAATGGGTGAAAAGGCTGGAGGTCTCGACAACATTGGCACGACCGTTATAGGGTTAGCGCATGACCATGCCCGGCGCCGCCAGGAATATTGTTTGATCGCAGAACTCGTTTTTTGTTATTTTGTTTGGGACAATTTTGGTATTTTGTTTAATTACTTTTAGGGTTAGGGTTTTAATTAGTTGTTAGGTATAAATACTTTCTTTCTTGTCATTGTTGAACATGTTTTTTTGATTAATTAATTTTAAAGTTTGCTTTGCAACTTTGTGAGTTCAACCCTAGAAGCCATTGTTGGCTTGTTTGAAGGTTTATTTCCTTCGTTTGTGCTAGATCTTCTACCGTGGTTGATCTAGGTTGTATTCCGCTGCATCAATTGGTATCAGTAAAGGTGAGATCCAAGGAAGATGGTGAACGGCGACGGAAACAACAACGAAACTGTTCTTGCAATCCTTGATCGTATGAATCAAGCAGCTGAAGAAAGACACCGACAAGCTGAAGAACGAGACCGTCAGCGTGAATAACAGGCTGCAGCTCATCATATAGATCTTGGTAGGGTTTGGAGGGTTTGCAGGTTGGTGGTCGCCGAAGGCAACGGGTAGGGGCTAATGCAGCTCCTGTGGGAAATGGTCAAAATAACCGTAATCCGCCAGCCGGAGGAGGGGATTCAGATTCGGAGGGTGAAGATGATATTATCGCTTCACCCATGGATCAGTCTCCTAAAATTAAAGCTGATCTACCCTTTTTCACGGGTGAGCTCGACATGGTGGATTTCACAGATTGGCTTTCGGAGGTAGAGAAATATTTTGCCTTGATGAATATCCCGGATGAGAAGAAAGTGCAGTATGTGGCTTACAAGCTTCGCGGTGGGGCATCTGCATGGTGGGAGCAGTTTAATAACAACCGGAGGAGGCGGAATAAACTACCATTTCGCACATGGGTCGTATGAAGATGGCTCTGAAACTGTGATTTTTGCCTGCAGATTTTGAGCAGTTAATTTATCATAAATTTCTTGAATGCAAGCATGATAATTGGTCTGTCGATCAGTACATGCACAATTTTCATACACTTTCTACGCGTAATGATTTGGGTGAGTCAGAAGCACAACAGACAATGAGGTATGTGAATGGTCTTCGCCCTAGTATTAAATCTCAAGTTCAATTATATCCTGTTCAAACTCTTGATGGGGCTTTATCTCGTGCTAAAACTATTGAGTATAACCAACTTAGCCCAATTTTTAAGTCCCATCAAACCGTTAATATTGGACAGTCTTCGAGGTCTAAATCCCTAATAGTTGAAACCGAACAGTCCACAGACTCTAAATCCACTAATGAGAAGCAGGATACTTTTTCGACTCAGTCGGTGGGGAAGGGTACTAATACAACTGCAAGGCGTCAGGATCCCAACCCCTATGCCAAGAATTTTGGTGGTAAATGTTGTCGTTGTGGGCAACCTGGGCATCTGTTTAATAACTGTCCTAATCGGGGGCAAGTTCATGTAGCAGAAAAGGCGGCTGATGATGACCTTCAGGAAATTTGGGTAGACCCGAATGAGGAAAGTGATGAGGGTGACCATGAGGCATTTGTGTGTAATAAAGTGACCTTGACAACTCCAGCGGTCGATGAACCTCCTAATTGACATGGTATTTTTCGCACTATTGGGCTTATAGCGGATAACAAGGTAAAATTCATTGTGGATAGTGGGAGTTGTGATAATTTGATTGCTAGGAGGACGGTGGATAAATTAAAATTGGAGGTTAAGAAACATCTAACTCCATATCATATGGGGTGGATTAATGCTACCGGTAAAATAAAGGTAACTGAACAATGTGTCGTTCCTTTTTCTATTGGTAATTATAAGGATGTGGCTATTTGTGATATTGTTGATATGAGTGCATGCCAGTTATTGCTTAGGCGACCTTGGCATTATGACTTTGATTCTACTCACAATGGGCGTACTAATGTTATTAGTTTTGTGAAGGAGGGGATCAAATTCATTTATGCCCGTTGAAAGAAAAAGGGGTTCGTCCTGGCGTTGATAAAGGGAAAGGAATTATTTCCTTGTATGCTGCAAAATAATTTATTTCAGGTACTGCTCGAGCAATTGGTTTAGCTGCTGCAGCACGGAGGGCTAAGCGGAGGGATGCATTTCGAGTTCCACAACACTTGTTGCGACACATCCAACGCCAGCTCCTTCCATTGGCAAGTGCAAGATGCATATTCCCAGAATGCGTGGTCCTTTTATGGTTCATGATTCGGAGATGAATCATTTTAAAGTGGGGGTGTATGATGTAGCAAGAGGATGGAATTGTGCAAAGATCCGCCCGGACCCAGGAAGACACCCGCCCGGACCAAGTCTGCACGGCCGCGCCACCTTCAACGCATGCCCATGCGCAAAATGGGTGAAAAGGCTGGAGGTCTCGACAACATTGGCATGACCGTGCTAGGGTTAACGCACGACCGTTCCCGGTGCCGCCAGGAATATTGTTTGATCACAGAACTCGTTTTTTGTTATTTTGTTTGGGATAATTTTTGTATTTTGTTTAATTACTTTTAGGGTTAGGGTTTTAATTAGTTGTTAGGTATAAATACTTTCTTTCTTGTCATTGTTGAACATGTTTCTTTGATTAATTAATTTAAAGTTTGCTTTACAACTTTGTGGGTTCAAACCCTAAAAGTCATTGTTGGCTTGTTTGAAGGTTTATTTCCTTCGTTTGTGCTAGATATTCAGTCGTGGTTGATCTAGGTTGTATTCCGCTGCATCAACCAAACACTCAATAGTCCACTTTCGCGTTGTGCTCCTCTTCACCCTGAACCGCATAGTTTTCTTAATATGATACTTCTTTATTTCATACTGCACTTCAATCTTCTTTGAGAAGCGAATACCTTTGGCGATTTCATCTCTCTCCGCATTCCATTCTGAAAACTTATATTCACTATTATCATAAATCTCTTATCCTTCCCCAATATCGCGGTAAAATTGATAGTCTCCTCTCTCATACAGTTGATTCTGCAGCTCATTATAAGTAATCATGTGTGCTCCCAAATCATCACCTTCCCCATCATCACCCTCATTGTCGCTAACATCAGTTGGACTCATACAATCTTCATATCCAGAATCACCCTCTTCATTTATAAGAAAATCAGCTTCATAATCTACATCATCATCATCTTCACGTTCCTCTACCTCTTCTTCCTCTCCCACTTTCATTTCCTCTTCCTCTTCCACATGTGTTTTGAAACTCATCAACATCTCTCTCAGGGTAGTAACTTGAATAGCCCATCTTAAAGTTATCCATGTCATGACATGACAGCGATCGAGGAGTGTAAAGATCTTTCAATGATGACGGTAGATGAATTGTCAGGCCCTTTGCAAGGGCACGAGCTGAGAATGGAGGAGAAGTCAATTGAGAAGTCGACCGAGCAAGCATTACAAGTTTCTCATGTCCGCTTCCCAAATAAAAACAACAATGGTGTACAAGATGGAAGTTCTCAAGGTTATCATAACGGTGGTGGTTCTCGTGTAAGAGGATAAGGACGTGGACAAGACCGAGGTCGAGGACATGGTTACTACGGTTAAGGTCGAGGTGATTACAACATTAATAACCGAGGAGGAGAAAGAGAACAACGACATCATCATGGAGGAACAAATGATTACCGAGGACGTGTCGAGGTCAAGGAAGAGGACGTGGTCGAGGAAGGTATGATAAGTCAAATGTTAAGTGTTATTTTAGATACCCTGGGGAAACCACGGCTTGGCTAGAGTGGTGAATTATCCTAGGATGTCTATTTGGTTTTAGAAAGTAGAGTCGCCACCTATGTTTTAGAGGAACATAAGAAAAACCTAATAATTAGCGTAAGTTTTGTTAAGAAAACCAGAGATTCGGGAGAGACGGGTTCGGGGGTTAGGTTACGGAGTGGGAAGTACTTAAACACCCACTCCGCCCGGCTAAAGCCGGTCTTGCTACTAATGGTGTTCTAAGAATGAAAAAAGTCATTCTTTTATTAATATAAACTTGTGCTAACAATTACATTAAAATTAAAGGGGAATTACAAAAGGAAAATAAAATTCTTTTATTTATAATCTATGCTAACAATTACATTTAAGAGAAATAAAGGAGAAATAAAATGTAGTTTCAAATGTAGGGAGATAACCTTTAACCAACTTCAATGTAATGAAGTGAGCATTTGGTCATGTCCCAATTGATGGGGATTACATACATTAAAAGACATAAAAAGAATAAGAAATAAAAGAGTTGTACCTTGTTGGGAAGAAGATGAAGACTCCAAACTTGGTGAGAAAATGGAGTGTTTTAGAGAGAAAAGTTTGTAGAGATTTTAGTAGAGTTTTTGTGTAGAGTTTTGGTGCTTTATTTGGTGTGATCTTGGTCTCCTTGAAATGAACCAAGAAGGTCCTTTATATAGGTGAAGAGGGGGGGGGGGGAAAGATGGTCATTGGACCAATAAAAATAAAGGGAAATAAAATAATAAAGAGAAAATCAAGTAATAATAAGATAAAATATTTTGTTTTAAGAGAAAAGCTAGAATAAAGGATTTGGGAGTTACAAATAAAAGGGGTTTAATGCAAGAATAAAACATGTGGTAAAATGTGATTTTGAAGTTAGAAATGGAGGGAAACTTAGTGCAATACGCCACTGCCATAGTAAGAAGCGCGCGGGTCACGCTTAGGCGGCGAGAAGCGCGCGCATCCCGTAGGCTGTGCTGGAGGCGCCCGCGACAGAAATGACTCTAAAGTTAACTCTATTACTCAATTTAGTCCAAAACTAACGGAATCAGTTAAGAACATAATGGAAGTAACATAATTTAACAAAAACAAGTTAAATAAAATATTATGTATGCAATCGGGGTGAGCGGTCTAAGGCGGGTGTCTATAGTTATGAATGTCATGAATATGGTCATTATGCAACTGAGTGTAGATATAAAGATAATTTTGGAGATGGAGAAGGCCAAGTTCTTTTGATGGTAACAGTGGCGGCTGAAGATCCCGGTTACTACACTTGGTTCCTTGACACGGGTTGTACAAATTACATGTGTGGAAAGAATGAATTATTTGTTGATCTTGATGAGACGGTGAGGTCAAAAGTCAAGTTTGCCGATGATAGCACAATACCGGTGATGGGAAAAGGAAGAGTTATCATAAAATTGAAGAATGGAGATCACAAGTATATCTCGGACGTATTCTATATTCCGGGTATGAAGAGTAATTTGTTGAGATTGTGGTAACTTTTGGAGAAAGGGTATGATATGTGGCTATATGACAACCAACTCACCACGTTTGATAGGCAAGGTACACTCATTCTAAAGTCCCCTCTTTCAAAGAATAGAATGTTTCGAGTTGATATTGAGTGTGATTCCTATCACTGCTTTAATGCTATTGTGAAAGATGAATCTTGGTTGTGGCATTTGCGTTTTGGTTACTTGAATTTTCGTAGCTTGAAATTGTTGGCTCAAAAGGAGATGGTTCAAAGTTTGCCTACCATTAATCACCCGAATAACTGTGTGAGGGATGTATTGTTGGAAAGCAACATAGAGCTCCATTTGTGGTTGGAAGAACTTGGAGAACAAGAAGACCTCTTGAGCTTGTTCATTCGGATGTGTGCGGTCCACTCAATTTGTTGTCGAATGGTAATAATCGGTATTTCTTACCTTTATTGATGATTTCACAAGAAAAATATGAGTTTATTTTCTTCAAAGAAAATCCGAAGTTTTTTCTTTTTTACGATAGTTCAAGGCTCTTGCTGAAAAGAAAAGTGGTTGTTTTCTTCAATATTTGCGGACTGATGGTGGTGGTGAGTATACTTCTAATGAATTTGGTGAGTATTGCAAAGAACAGGGAATAGAGCATGAAGTGACATTTACCTATACACCACAACATAATGGAATTTCTGAGCGGAAGAACCAGACAATCTTGGATATGACGAGAAGCATGTTGAAAGCAAAGGGGATGCCGAACTCATTTTGGGCAGAAGATATCTCATGTCCAGTTTATTTGTTGAATAGGTGTCCAACAAGAAGTGTTAAAGATGTTACTCCCGAAGAAGCATGGAGCAGTTTTAAGCCAAGTGTGAAGCATCTCAAGGTATTTGGTAGTATTGCATATGCCCATGTTCCAGCCGAGAGAAGAAGAAATCTTGATGATAGAGGAGAGAAGACCATCTTTGTGGGTTATAAGGATGGCGGATACAAGTTGTTCAACCCAGTTACAAAGAAGGTAATCGTGAGTAGAGATGTGTTATTTGCCGAGGAAGAAGCTTGGAATTGGGATGTTGATATTCCGAATGATTATCGACGCACTTCCATTTTCATTCTTGAAGATGAAGTGACTCAACTAGTCCCAACTGCGATCATAGATGAAGAGGTGGTGGAACCAGTTTCTCCTAATCCACAAGTGCCGACACCTCAAACATTTTTGGCAAATGAAAGACCGAGAAGGAATTGGCAGCCATCTACACGATTGAAAGGTTTTGAGGTAACTCGTGATGATGAAGTTAATGATGATGGAGATTTAATGCATTTTTCCATGTTTGCAGATAATGAGCTAGTCAAGTTTGAGGAGGCTGTCCAAGATCCAAGGTGGATTCAAGCAATGCAAGAGGAAATAAGAGCGTTTTGAGAAGAACAAGATGTGGCAGCTCGTTGATATTCCAAAAGGGAAGAAATCAATTGATGTGAAATGGGTTTTCAAGAAAAATGTTGTCGCGCCCCAGACTCGTGGTCCTACTTGGCCCCACGCTCGGGACACGATTGGAAGACGTTATAAAACACTTTTAGAATTTTTTTTTCGAAATATACTTTCATAAAGTTGAATAAAATCCACACTTGAAGTTCACAGACTTCCACTAACTTTCAAACAAACTTTTCAAACAACTTTCACAAACGAAAGTATTTAGCCCGAAGGCTTAAAAACTTTTATACAAATGTACAAACACCGACATTATCCAAATATAGGTGTTACAAGACGATGAAGTCAAGGAAACTCTACCCAAAAGGTTATACATTTATGTAATGTAACCCTGACAAAACAAAGCCCAACTCAATTAAGGCCAAATTGCTCCAGAAAGAGTGTGCAATCTCCCAGAAAAAGTGTGCAACCGCCCAAACCTCCAAATGTATCAAAATTGCACTCCTTTCGTTTCACCGTCTCACAAGTATAAGTATAATTTTTCTAATATACTAATATACTCATTTAGGATACTTTCATTCATTTCCCCGTCCCACGAATAATAGTATAATTTTTCTAATAACATTTAAATCAAGTTAATATTTTACCGTCTCACAAGTAGGAGTATAAATTTTCCTAACACCTCAAAAATACCCAGGAGTGCATTAATATACCAAAGGCATATACTAACATGTTCAATCAAACTTTCAAGTTTATTTCCTCTTATCTTCTACAGAGTCTTTTATACTCCCTTTGTCCCAAATAAACAAGTATCACAAATAAATTCTTTTCACAATAATTTCATCACATATCACACATATAGCAAATATATGACCATTTTACTATTTAAGGGGAATTAGTAACTTACCTATTTCCGGAAAAAGTATCGCAGAAATATATTTTGTTCGGGTAGAAATGACCTACTCAACGCCCTGATCATTTATATATAATTAGTTTTTAAAACGGATAAGTAATTAAAATGAACTAAATCGAAATAGGACGAACTTACCCTTTTTCGGAAAGAACGAGAAGAAAAGTATACGCAGAGCATAATGAACACATAGAAAGAGAGAAGAGATAAGTTTGTTTTTATAAAAAATCTTTCCCCAATTACACTTTGGTCCCTCAACTTTCTAGTTGAGCAGTTAACCCCCTAAACTTTAAAGTTACACTTTGGACCCTAAAGTTTCAACTTTATCATTTAACTCTTTTAACCATTATTACTACTAACTAAATAAATAACACAATGAAGCAAATAATATAAGCAAGTCATAAAAATATTTTCTAACACATAAAATACACACATAATGTCCATTTAAAATTCCCAAAATATAAAATAAATAGGGACGGGTTTTGGGGTCGTTACAATCACTCCCCTTAAAGAAAAATTCGTCCCGAATTTTAGGGTAACTTACCAAATAAATCAAATAACCAAAGGTATTTTCTTTCAAAGTTCCCAAGTTGATTCTTCCACATTATGGTTCCTCCACACGACTCTATCAAGAGGAATACTTTTAGTTCTCAATTCTCGAACTTTAGAATCAATCACTTGAACTGAATGCTCTTCATAAAACATACTGGTTCAATATCCTCTAAAAACTTTAGACATACATGAGAAGAATCATAAACAGATTTGCGTAGCATCGACACATAGAACACATCGTAACCTTGTCAAGAGAAGGAAGTAACATAAGATGATGACCCAATTTCCAACTCTTCCCAAAATCTCAAAAGAACTGATATATTAAGCAAACTTCACGAGAGATAAATGAATATCCACAAATCTTGAAAATCAACTGAACAAGATCTCAACTCATAAGGATTTTACTATCTCAAATCCTCTAATATTTCTCCATTTAGTGTTATCACACATGAACTATAAGTCAAGGAGTCCTCAAATACATCTGCCTTCCCCAGATGATATAACACAGTCCTCTGCTTACATTATCTCATGTATAACTCCTTTTGAGAAAACCAACACTTCAACTCTCATGGATAGAAAACACTTCAAATATAGCTTCATCAAAGTCATTTTCTAATGTAATGGATATATAATCGAAATCGATCTCAATTTATGGATAAGATAATTTTGTTTATAAGAAGTCAATCTTTTCTAAGCATACATAACTGTCATACAGTTCTAATCGAAGAATATCTCAATCACTCCTTAAGGCATCACCAAGAACGATGAATTTATCAGATCCACTATAATGGTGAAACTTGACATATCTACTAGAAAATAGTAACACTGGTCATATCCTCTAGATAACTGTAACACTACTCACATCCACTAAGTAATGTAAATCCTGAAGTTGTCATCAACTCTCATTTCAACAATTAAAAAGTCATTTCATACTTATCAATCCATCGAGAAACTATATCCTTCTGTATCAAATAGTTAACCGAGTAGCCACCTTAGAAATCCATCAATGAATCTCTAACAATATGCCAATCTCAACAACTACATACCTCTGATACGGAAGTAGAATTCTTCCAATTATTGTTGCTTCCTCATTTAAAGGATTAATAGCTATGCCTGAATTAAAACTTCCTCAAAATGATGTATCCTCTATCAAGAAGACATAATGCCTTACTTTCACAAACAATTGCCTCTCACAAAGCAATCTCATTATGGTTACAGGAACAATTCAGAATATCCAACAATACCACTGAAACATTTGGTAGTTCAAACAATTTAACCACAAATTTATAATGCCCATATCTGGTATGAAAAGCCGTCTTTGAAATATACTCAACTCAAATGTTCAACTGATTATAATCACTTCAAGTCAAATTCTGAATAAACCACTGATCTCTGGAGTTGATTAAACATATCACTCATATAAGATAACAAGTTATAAATCCACGTTTTTCATGCTAACAATATCGATGCACCCTCGTAGAGATACTAAACGTGATGAATCCCTTATCAAGAAATATCTCAAGCTAAAGCTTCTACTCCTGTAACTCAACCGATGTTATAAACATATTGGACTAGATATCAACACTGTAACATCGCACCACAACAACTCAAGATAACCTAAGCTTCTCATCAAGTAATATATACTACTCAATAGAAAATCTATCTAAGATTTCTCAAAGAAATGGTACATTCTCAATTTTAGATGCAAACACTCTGCTGCTAACCCCATAAACCAAATACCAGGCACAACCTTGTGCAAAAAAATTTTAGACTTAAATGCATAAATAGCATAACTGCCAAACACATATATCTACCATGCTTAACTAAAGCACACTAGCATATAAAACTCCACCACAATAATATCAAACTCTTGCTATAGCAATATAGCTAAATCAGCAGATAAAACAGGCTCACGAATATGCGCATCACAAAAGCGCAACACTCTATCAATTGCCAAACACTCCCCCCATAAGAGGGGACACCTCTAAATCATAAGATAGAGACTCAAGAGACAAATGTAACTGAAATGCAAAATGCACACACATATAAATGTAATGAGCCGGGGTCTATAAGTGCACGTGCCCTCAACTAGACATATAAATTATACATCCTGTCATATCAGAAAAATCTAAAACCAGTTGTTGATTAATAACAAAAACACAACCTTGTACCTTAGGCTTCCACGAGGCATTCTACTTTGATTTTCGGCAATTGATTGCCCTGAGGTTGTCCTTGTTTTGTAATGATGTTCCCTGATCTCCTCGATTATTACCATATTATGGTTGAGGTCTTCCTTGTCTTCCTGCACCTACTAGTTCAACTTTCCTCTAATATTCTTCAATATCATGCTCCACTTGATAACTCTATAAATCTTGAAAATATTATAACTTGTGAAATAATAGTTGAATTCGAATTACAGTTCTAAATCCTCTCACAAATCGCATTACCTTCCTCTCCTCAGTTGCAGCTAGATGAGTACAATACCTGAATAACTATGTGAATTTAGATGTATATTGAGCCACGAACATAACAATTGGTTCTAAGTTGAGAAACTCCATTTCTTTCTTGTCTTAATTCATCCGGAAAATAAAATGTTCCTTGAACTTCTTCAGAAAATTTCCCAAATATAGGGTATATGAGTCTCATCCTAACATGTTTTCAAAACTTTCCACCAATACTCAGTAGCTCCACTTGTGCAACGCAAAGACAATAGCCGCATTTGGTTCTCAATCATATATTATTGATTTCATTTTTTTTATTTTTTTTTAAACTGTTCTAACCCATATCTCGGAGGTACTTGATCTTCTCCTTGTCTTTAATCGTTTAAAGTTTTCATGGCTACTTCAAACATTCTCTCGCCTTGAAGGCCCTGACTGATTTCCTTCTGTCCCAACCATTTCAATAAGTACCAGCATAAGACTCTCAACGTCACTCACTCTACACACCTTTACCCTCCTAGGTCATTTAGTCATTCTAGACCATCTACAACCTAGCTCTGATACCAACTGTCGCGCCTCAGACTCATGGTCCTACTTGGCCCACGCTCGGGACACGATTGGAAGACGTTATAAAACACTTTTAGAATTTTTTTTCGAAATATACTTTCATAAAGTTAAATAAAATCCACACTTGAAGTTCACAGAATTCCACTAACTTTCAAACAAACTTTTCAAACAACTTTTCACAAACGAAAGTATTTAGCCCGAAGGCTTAAAAACTTTTATACAAATGTACAAACACCGACATTATCCAAAATATAGGTGTTACAAGACGATGAAGTCAAGAAACTCTACCCAAAAGGTTATACATTTATGTAATGTAACCCTGACAAAACAAAACCCAACTCTTACCACTTTCAACGTCCTCCCGTGCCAAAGTGTCCTATCCCCTGGACTTGCTTTTATCTAAAACAGTAAACAAATAAGGGGTGAGAATGAATCTCAGTAAGCTACTAAAATGCAACCATGTTACATGCTGATATGATAATCATAAAGAAGCAATATCAACAAATAATCATATAGCATATAGCACATAACATGAGAGGCTCCCTATCGCCAACCGTCCCATACCGGTTGGAAATAACGACCAACTCATCATACAATATATAGTGTAGGAGTAAACACTCCTACGAGAATACCAAGCCAAGGTTTACCGAAGTAACATAACCATCTGAGAATACCATCTGAGAAAACCAGTTGAGAAAACCATCTGAGCAGCATAAATAGCTGAAGCCGGGATCCCGAAAACCAAATCATAACCATAATAACCAAAGTTCTCGAATCAAACATAACCATCTGAGAGGTATCAACAAAGCAGCACAATGGCTGAAGCCGGTTCCGGAACCAAACAATCACAACAACAACAATAGCGGGAGAAAATGACACGAAGTCATACCCCTAAATGCTCACGCGAGGGAGCGAGTTCATCCCATCCAAGGCCAATCTGGACTGGGGAAATAGGTCCAGTGGAAAAGCCTTAATGCTTTCCACCTCCACTCGATAACACCCAAACCTGGGGAAATAGGTCCAGTGGAAAAGCCTTATAGTGAACTTGGCTAGTGTGCCACTATAATTCTTTCCACCTCCACTCGATAACACACAAAACCAGCTGGACTTTCAACAAAGAGCACAGTAATAAATACTTTCTAAAACAACAACAACTGGGGCAATGATTATAAAATAAGGAACCAAGCCAAACACATCAAAAGATGCAACCACGTTACTCATAAAAGAGTTCACAACATTGACATTAGGTCACAACACAATCCTTTATTAATGACATTAAGTCAAACAACAATCTTGCACACACTTAAACACGATCCTCAACAACCAAGTATGTCGAACCCATTTCTCACACAAGGGATTCCAAAGTAAGAAATCCTACGAAAGCATCATAAAGATGTACCACACTTAAAATGAACCTAAACGGTTACATTATTCCAAACTCGATCACAAAGGACCAACTCTACAACAACGGACCATTAATACTCTTTTTGTTATTAACACCTACTGGATTTCCGTAATATAATATTTAGAACCCAACTGAATAAACCACCTCATCACGTAGTACACAAGAAGATCTTCGAAACGATAGTTTACACGACTAAATCGGAGTCCGTATGAAGAAGTTATGGCCTCCGGAAGGTTGAACCATTTTCTGGGAAAAGTGTGCGATCGCCCAAAAATAGTGTGAGGCCGCCCAAAACACTCAATTAAGGCCAAATTGCTCCAGAAAGAGTGTGCGATCTCCCACAAAAAGTGTGCAACCGCCCAAACCTCCAAATGTATCAAAATTGCACTCCTTTCGTTTCACCGTCTCACAAGTATAAGTATAATTTTTCTAATATACTAATATACTCATTTAGGATACTTTCATTCATTTCCCCGTCTCACGAATAATAGTATAATTTTTCTAATAACATTTAAATCAAGTTAATATTTTACCGTCTCACAAGTAGGAGTATAAATTTTCCTAACACCTCAAAAATACCCAGGAGTGCATTAATATACCAAAGGCATATACTAACATGTTCAATCAAACTTTCAAGTTTATTTCCTCTTATCTTCTACAGAGTCTTTTATACTCCCTTTGTCCCAAATAAACAAGTATCACAAATAAATTCGTTTCACAATAATTTCATCACATATCACACATATAGCAAATATATGACCATTTTACTATTTAAGGGGAATTAGTAACTTACCTGTTTCCGGAAAAAGTATCGCAGAAATATATTTTGTTCGGGTAGAAATGACCTACTCAACGCCCTGATCATTTATATATAATTAGTTTTTAAAACGGATAAGTAATTAAAATGAACTAAATCGAAATAGGACGAACTTACCCTTTTTCGGAAAGAACGAGAAGAAAAGTATACGCAGAGCATAATGAACACAGAGGAAGAGAGAAGAGATAAGTTTGTTTTTATAAAAAATCTTTCCCCAATTACACTTTGGTCCCTCAACTTTCTAGTTGAGCAGTTAATCCCCTAAACTTTAAAGTTACACTTTGGACCCTAAAGTTTTAACTTTATCATTTAACTCTTTTAACCATTATTACTACTAACTAAATAAATAACACAATGAAGCAAATAATATAAGCAAGTCATAAAAATATTTTCTAACACATAAAATGCACACATAATGTCCATTTAAAATTCCAAAATATAAAATAATAGGGACGGGTTTTGGGGTCGTTACAATCACTCCCCCTTAAAGAAAAATTCGTCCCGAATTTTAGGGTAACATACCAAATAAATCAAATAACCAAAGGTATTTCCTTTCAAAGTTCCCAAGTTGATTCTTCCACATTATGGTTCCTCCACACGACTCTATCAAGAGGAATACTTTTAGTTCTCAATTCTCGAACTTTAGAATCAATCACTTGAACTGAATGCTCTTCATAAAACATACTGGTTCAATATCCTCTAAAAACTTTAGACATACATGAGAAGAATCATAAACAGATTTGCGTAGCATCGACACATAGAACACATCATAACCTTGTCAAGAGAAGGAAGTAACATAAGATGATAACCCAATTTCCAACTCTTCCCAAAATCTCAAAAGAACTGATATATTAAGCAAACTTCACGAGAGATAAATGAATATCCACAAATCTGGAAAATCAACTGAACAAGCTCTCAACTCATAAGGATTTTACTATCTCAAATCCTCTAATATTTCTCCATTTAGTGTTATCACACATGAACTATAAGTCAAGGAGTCCTCAAATACATCTGCCTTCCCCAGATGATATAACACAGTCCTCTGCTTACATTATCTCATGTATAACTCCTTTTGAGAAAACCAACACTTCAACTCTCATGGATAGAAAACACTTCAAATATAGCTTCATCAAAGTCATTTTCTAATGTAATGGATATATAATCGAATCGATCTCAAGTTATGGATAAGATAATTTTGTTTATAAGAAGTCAATCTTCTCGAAGCATACATAACTGTCATACAGTTCTAAATCGAAGAATATCTCAATCACTCCTTAAGGCATCACCAAGAACGATGAATTTATCAGATCCACTATAATGGTGAAACTTGACATATCTACTAGAAAATAGTAACACTGGTCATATCCTCTAGATAACTGTAACACTACTCACATCCACTAAGTAATGTAAATCCTGAAGTTGTCATCAACTCTTATTTCAACAATTAAAAGTCATTTCATACTTATCAATCCATCGAGAAACTATATCCTTCTGTATCAAATAGTTAACCGAGTAGCCACCTTAGAAATCCATCAATGAATCTCTAACAATATGCCAATCTCAACAACTACATACCTCTGATACGGAAGTAGAATTCTTCCAATTATTGTTGCTTCCTCATTTAAAGGATTAATAGCTATGCCTGAATTAAAACTTCCTCAAAATGATGTATCCTCTAACAAGAAGACATAATGCCTTACTTTCACAAACAATTGCCTCTCACAAAGCAATCCCATTATGGTTAAAGGAACAATTCAGAATATCCAACAATACCACTGAAACATTTGGTAATTCAAACAATTTAACCACAAATTTATAATGCCCATATCTGGTATGAAAAGCCGTCTTTGAAATATACTCAACTCAAATGTTCAACTGATTATAATTCCTTCAAGTCAAATTCTGAATAAACCACTGATCTCTGGAGTTGATTAAACATATCACTCATATAAGATAACAAGTTATAAATCCACGTCTTTTCATGCTAACAATATCGATGCACCCCTCGTAGAGATACTAAACGTGATGAATCCCTTATCAAGAAATGTCTCAAGCTAAAGCTTCTACTCCTGTAACTCAACCGATGTTATAAACATATTGGACTAGATATCAACACTGTAACATCGCACCACAACAACTCAAGATAACCTAAGCTTCTCATCAAGTAACATATACTACTCAATAGAAAATCTATCTAAGATTTCTCAAAGAAATGGTACATTCTCAATTTTAGATGCAAACACTCTGCTGCTAACCCCATAAACCAAATACCAGGCACAACCTTGTGCAAAAAAAATTAGACTTAAATGCATAAATAGCATAACTGCCAAACACATATATCTACCATGCTTAACTAAAGCACACTAGCATATAAAACTCCACCACAATAATATCAAACTCTTGCTATATCAATATAGCTAAATCAGCAGATAAAACAGGCTCACGAATATGCGCATCACAAAAGCGCAACACTCTATCAATTGCCAAACGCTCCCCCCATAAGAGGGGACACCTCTAAATCATAAGATAGAGACTCAAGAGACAAATGTAACTGAAATGCAAAATGCACACACATATAAATGTAATGAGCCGGGGTCTATAAGTGCACGTGCCCTCAAACTAGACATATAAATTATACATCCTCTCATATCAGAAAAATCTGAAACCTGTTGTTGATTAATAACAAAAACACAACCTTGTACCTTAGGCTTCCACGAGGCATTCTACTTTGATTTCCGGCAATTGATTGCCCTGAGGTTGTCCTTTGTTTTGTAATGACGTTCCCTGATCTCCTCGATTTTACCATATTATGGTTGAGGTCTTCCTTGTCTTCCTGCACCTACTAGTTCAACTTTCCTCTAATATTCTTCAATATCATGCTCCACTTGATAACTCTATAAATCTTGAAAATCTTATAACTTGTGAAATAATAGTTGAATTCGAATTACAGTTCTAAATCCTCTCACAAATCGCATTACCTTCCTCTCCTCAGTTGCAGCTAGATGAGTACAATACCTGAATAACTCTGTGAATTTAGATGTATATTGAGCCACGAACATAACAATTGGTTCTAAGTTGAGAAACTCCATTTCTTTCTTGTCTTAATCCATCCGGAAAATAAAATGTTCCTTGAACTTCTTCAGAAAATTTTCCCAAATATAGGGTACATGAGTCTCATCCTAACATGTTTTCAAAACTTTCCACCAATACTCAGTAGCTCCACTTGTGCAACGCAAAGACAATAGCCGCATTTGGTCCTCAATCATAGATTATTGATTTCATTTTTTTTTTAAACTGTTCTAACCCATATCTCGGAGGTACTTGATCTTCTCCTTGTCTTTAATCGTTTAAAGTTTTCATGGCTACTTCAAACATTCTCTCGCCTTGAAGGCCCTGACTGATTTCCTTCTGTCCCAACCATTTCAATAAGTACCAGCATAAGACACTAAACGTCACTCACTCTACACACCTTTACCCTCCTAGGTCATTTAGTCATTCTAGACCATCTACAACCTAGCTCTGATACCAACTGTCGCGCCCCAGACTCGTGGTCCTACTTGGCCCCACGCTCGGGACACGATTGGAAGACATTATAAAACACTTTTGGAATTTTTTTTCGAAATATACTTTCATAAAGTTGAATAAAATCCACACTTGAAGTTCACAGACTTCCACTAACTTTCAAACAAACTTTTCAAACAACTTTCACAAACGAAAGTATTTAGCCCGAAGGCTTAAAAACTTTTATACAAATGTACAAACACCGACATTATCCAAAATATAGGTGTTACAAGACGATGAAGTCAAGGAAACTCTACCAAAAGGTTATACATTTATGTAATGTAACCCTGACAAAACAAAACCCAACTCTTACCACTTTCAACGTCCTCCCGTGCCAAAGTGTCCTATCCCCTGGACTTGCTTTTATCTAAAACAGTAAACAAATAAGGGGTGAGAATGAATCTCAGTAAGCTACTAAAATGCAACCACGTTATATGCTGATATGATAATCATAAAGAAGCAATATCAACAAATAATCATATAGCATATAGCACATAACATGAGAGGCTCCCTATCGCCAACCGTCCCATACCGGTTGGAAATAACGACCAACTCATCATACAACATATAGTGTAGGAGTAAACACTCCTACGAGAATACCAAGCCAAGGTTTACCGAAGTAACATAACCATCTGAGAATACCATCTGAGAAAACCAGTTGAGAAAACCATCTGAGCAGCATAAATAGCTGAAGCCGGGATCCCGAAAACCAAATCATAACCATAATAACCAAAGTTCTCGAATCAAACATAACCATCTGAGAGGTATCAACAAAGCAGCACAATGGCTGAAGCCGGTTCCGGACCAAACAATCACAACAACAACAATAGCGGGAGAAAATGACACGAAGTCATACCCCTAAATGCTCACGCGAGGGAGCGAGTTCATCCCATCCAAGGCCAATCTGGACTGGGGAAATAGGTCCAGTGGAAAAGCCTTAATGCTTTCCACCTCCACTCGATAACACCCAAACCTGGGGAAATAGGTCCAGTGGAAAAGCCTTATAGTGAACTTGGCTAGTGTGCCACTATAATTCTTTCCACCTCCACTCGATAACACACAAAACCAGCTGGACTTTCAACAAAGAGCACAGTAATAAATACTTTCTAAAACAACAACAACCGGGGCAATGATTATAAATAAGGAACCAAGCCAAACACATCAAAGGATGCAACCACGTTACTCATAAAAGAGTTCACAACATTGACATTAGGTCACAACACAATCCTTTATTAATGACATTAAGTCAAACAACAATCTTGCACACACTTAAACACGATCCTCAACAACCAAGTATGTCGAACCCATTTCTCACACAAGGGATTCCAAAGTAAGAAATCCTACGAAAGCATCATAAAGATGTACCACACTTAAAATGAACCTAAACGGTTACATTATTCCAAACTCGATCACAAAGGACCACTCTACAACAACGGACCATTAATACTCTTTTTGTTATTAAACACCTACTGGATTTCCGTAATATAATATTTAGAACCCAACTGAATAAACCACCTCATCACGTAGTACACAAGAAGATCTTCGAAACGATAGTTTACACGACTAATCGGAGTCCGTATGAAGAAGTTATGGCCTCCGGAAGGTTGAACCATTTTCTGGGAAAAGTGTGCGATCGCCCAAAATAGTGTGAGGCCGCCCAAACACTCAATTAAGGCCAAATTGCTCCAGAAAGAGTGTGCGATCTCCCACAAAAAGTGTGCAACCGCCCAACCTCCAATGTATCAAAATTGCACTCCTTTCGTTTCACACGTCTCACAAGTATAAGTATAATTTTTCTAATATACTAATATACTCATTTAGGATACTTTCATTCATTTCCCGTCTCACGAATAATAGTATAATTTTTCTAATAACATTTAAATCAAGTTAATATTTTACCGTCTCACAAGTAGGAGTATAAATTTTCCTAACACCTCAAAAATACCCAGGAGTGCATTAATATACCAAAGGCATATACTAACATGTTCAATCAAACTTTCAAGTTTATTTCCTCTTATTCTCTACAGAGTCTTTTATACTCCCTTTGTCCCAAATAAACAAGTATCACAAATAAATTCGTTTCACAATATTTCATCACATATCACACATATAGCAAATATATGACCATTTTACTATTTAAGGGGATTAGTAACTTACCTGTTTCCGGAAAAAGTATCGCAGAAATATATTTTGTTCGGGTAGAAATGACCTACTCAACGCCCTGATCATTTATATATAATTAGTTTTTAAAACGGATAAGTAATAAAATGAACTAAATCGAAATAGGACGAACTTACCCTTTTTCGGAAAGAACGAGAAGAAAAGTATACGCAGAGCATAATGAACACAGAGGAAGAGAGAAGAGATAAGTTTGTTTTTATAAAAATCTTTCCCCAATTACACTTTGGTCCCTCAACTTTCTAGTTGAGCAGTTAACCCCCTAAACTTTAAAGTTACACTTTGGACCCTAAAGTTTCAACTTTATCATTTAACTCTTTTAACCATTATTACTACTAACTAAATAAATAACACAATGAAGCAAATAATATAAGCAAGTCATAAAAATATTTTCTAACACATAAAATGCACACATAATGTCCATTTAAAATTCCCAAAATATAAAATAAATAGGGACGGTTTTGGGTTGTTACATGCCCCGCATGTGACTTCATTTTTAGGGCAAAAATGTGAAAACATAATAAGGAGAGTGTGATAGCATTTCACAAAGACAAAGGGGTTAAAATAATATTTTTGATTTCAATTAACCCCCTTCAACTTCCCAGTCGTAGTTCTTACGCACTGAATCCTACCCCCTGCTCCCTCTCGCTGGTTCATCCCCACCCCCATCTGAAGCCCACCCTTTGCACCTCTTTTCATTATCTGCCACAAGATGACGCCTTCATTCCTCTTTCAACGCACGCCAAAAAATGAATCTCTCTCTCCCACCAACATTAAAATCTATGCCGAAACAAATCCTCCATTGTAGAACAAAGCTCGAAATTTCATCAACGACTGTCTGAAATCGGTGAGAAACTCGGCAATAACAGGGGAAATTTCATCAATGGCGCAGGAACCCTAGAGATTTAATGATGCATGGGAAATTCCAAGGATTTAAAACAGGGGCGGACCTAGGTAGTCGCTTTCGGGCGCCGCGGCCCCCGTTTGATTGTTTTTTTTTTTTTTTACAAGTGTAAATTTTTTAAAAGTTAAGGGTGTTAGTGCAATTTAGTAAACTTTGCCCCCTTTAGATGTAAAATGAAAATACACTAACATTTTTTTTTGCCCCCTTATGCAATTTTGCCCCCCCTTTATACTAAATCCTAGGTCCGCCACTGATTTAAAATGATGTTAGTGGCCCAAAATCACAGGAAATTCTTGAGATTTAATTTCTTATTTGGGGTTAGTTTTGATGATGGTTGTTTATACAGGAGTGGGATTTTGATTCTTTATGTTAATTTTTGTTTTGTTGCAGAAGAAGAATTAGGGATGTGAGGGAGTGATTTGTTAAGTTCTGATTTAGGGAGTGTTAGTTTAAAGGATGGTGGTGAATAGTGGTGGGGATTATGGTGGGTGTCGGTGCTGTTTATGAGCTTTGGTGGGTGCGATTTGGCAAGAACTGTTGGGAGGGGAAAGGGGGTTTTAGTGAAATTTAAAACATTATTTTAACCCCTTTGTCTTTGTGAAATGCTATCACACTATCTTTATTATATTTTTGTCTTTTTTGCCCTAAAAAAAGAAGTCATGTGGGAAGCACATGATAATTTAACGGACAAATTTGAACGGCGTGAGCAATAAGTACCTCCATTGCACATCAAAATAGAGTTTAGGTATTTTTGTTGTAACAAAAATGAGATAAGTTATTAAACCCGCACAACCCCAATAGTTGAGGTACTTTTTTTTGCATTTTTTCCTTTATTTTATTTGTAATAATATCTACAATTGTCTTTGTTAGTCTAGAGTTTAATTTAGTGTTCAACAAATAATTTGAATATTTAGTGGTGTAATGTATTATAATTTAATCGCGTTTCAAAAAAAAATTAATTTGAAGTTTTGTAATGTAAATTGTGCACCCGCTGTCAAAACATTCTAGATCCGCCACCGCTATGGGGTCACACACAAAAGAAAGAATTAAATAAAAGGCTAAAATTAAGTTTCTGGTGGTGCTCGGTCGAGCACATCACATGACTCGGCCGGGCACGAGTTACAGAATGGGATTGAACAGAGGTGCTCGGCCGAGCACCCCAAAGGACTCGGCCGAGCAGGCCCTGTTCAGACCCTATTTTCTGATTTCGCGTTTTGACGGATTTTTACCTATTTCTCCTAAAAGGTTTAGGATTAATAAGTATAATTACCCCTCTCTTAACCCTAATCAGTAAGAATTGGTATTGTATAATTATTGGTAGCCTCCATGTGTTTGAGAAACACATTCTTGAGTTTAGATTGAGAATCAAAAGCTCAAGGACACCAATAAATTCATATAGCCTTTAAAGATTAGAAAAATCGTGTTTTCTAATGATGGGATCTAGTAGTCAATATCTAGAATAGTTCTAGATATTCGTTCGCGTGTGGATAAACATAGAGGGTGCTTGCTTTAACATCTCAAGTTCGTGTTCCTATGATCGTGATCCGAAGAACGCGAAGAACGAGTAGATCAAATCTAAAGCTTGAAGACTTGAAGATCCAAGATTTTAAATGCACAACAACGGTTAGTATTCTAAATTCATTCTCCTATTAATTTAATCATCATGAATGGATCCATGGGCTCATGGGTTTTGTTGATTTTCTATTGCCGTCTTCCGCTGCACAAGGACCCTCAAAACCCAACAGTGGTATCAGAGTCCCGTTCATGTATGGTTATTTTAATAGGGCAATGCTAGGCTTACAAAAGAAGTTTACAAAATGAAGGATATAAGATGTGGTGGCGATATTTTATTGGCTAAATCGATAGTGGACCTGGCACACTCTAACAAAAAATACCAACACAATTATGATACCTCATTTTGTAAGCCACATTTTGTAGCCATCTTTTGTAACTTTATTATTTCCCATTTTAATATTATCATGTTAAATATATGATTTGATTATATGATCTAGCATAATGTGAATTTAGAATAAGAGATTTATGTGAATTGTTTGGAGAAACAATTATATATATGATATAGTATGATTATGAACTAGGTTTTCAAGTTGCATGATTAATATGATTAATCTATTTATCCGATCATCAATCTCTTTAATTAGATTATTGAATTGATGATTCTTGATATTGAAGAACAAATTGTTTGTTCTTAGGATTTGATGATTATGATAATTTAATTATCATAAATAGTTGAATCTTCAAAGGATCAAGATTTGATAAATTGCGTTCGTGCATTGTTTGGAGAAACAATTATATATTTGATAATTTGAGTTTTTATATTTTTTTTTGCTTTTCCTGACGTTTGCCAAAAGTAATAGTTAATATAACTAAATGTAATGACTGTGCTACTTATAAAAAATAATATTGTTTATAAGTAAACGTAACACCTGTTTTTCAAAAAACAAAAGCTCGTTTTACCCATTTTCAAATGTAATACTAACTATAATTACGTGTAACCCAAACAATATCTAAATGTAATTATATTTTATACTGAAATGTAAGTGTTTTTGCATAATTTTTTAAATTGTGTATTTTAATGTAATTTTTTAAAAGAAAGTAACATTTGAAAAATAATAACTTATGTACATGAATGTAATTGTTTGTACAAGTAAATGTAACACTTTAATACAAGAAATTATAACATATTTATGGGCCAATTGCAATTCGGTTACCTAAGTTTTACAAAATTTTGCAATTGGTTACCAGGTTTGTCAAAGTTGCTATTAGGCTCCTCAGTTTACTGAACCGGGGCAATCAGGTGTAAATCCCGTTACCTAGTTAAGAAACTAACGAAATGGAGCCCATGTGCGAAACATGTGAGATTTTAAGAGGGCAAACTTGCCATTTCATTAGGAAATTTAACGAAACTAACCAGGTTGGGAAAAAATTGATCAAATGTGTCCATATGTGTTAAAATTTAACAAATTTCGTTACTCAAACACCATTGCCATCAACATTAACACCACCATCTTCAACACCCTTACACCACCAGCCTCACCACCAACCACCATCCCACTGCCTAAACACCACATTTTACCTCAATCAAGAACCATTACATCAAACCCAAATCCAATTTCAGATCTCAAAAACCAACACAAAACCTAACAACTGAAAACTAATAATTAATCCGATTTCTCTAACCCTCCGACCACGTTCTCTCCGACTCGCCGCCGGCATCATTTCCAGCAGCGGCTTCGACATCCTGTTCACATCGAATCCCTTCACCGGCAGCGCGTTTCCCGATGAACCCCCTTCCGAACTCCCTTCAAAATATAAAAACCCACAAATATAAACCCCCTTCCGAACTCCCTTCACCGGCAGAGGAAGTTGAAGAAGAAGAGGCAGAGGAGGTTGAAGAAGAAGAAGAAGGTTGAAGAAGAAGGTCGATCAATAATGAGACGAAGCTTCACAAAGCTTTCAAATCCAATTGGAAATCCGCCGCCGCCTTCTCTTTCTCCACCTTCTCCGGCGACGGTGGAGGTCGAGGTCGAGGCCACGGGCGAGGATCCGATTTCCCCAATCCCCATCATTTTAACCCTACCGGCAACGCTGATTCTAGACCCGACAATCAATCCCATCCATCTGCACTAGGTCGTGGACCATCTCAGCCACCACCGAGAAACCCTTCATTTTTGTATGTTATTGATGTTAAATCTGGTAGCTTGATTTGTGGTGGTGGCGGTGGTGGTGGAGGGGGTGACGGAGAGGAAGGCCGAAGATAGGGAGGGTGGCCGGAGACGGTTGCCGGAGAGGGAGGAGAGGGGATGAACGGAAATGGTGGTAGAGAGAGAGAGAGTCTGAGAGAGAGAGAGAGAGAGAGAGAGAGAAACGGCTTTGTGTTTTCATGTTTTTTTTTTTTTTGTTAATATGTAATGTGCCTCTTTTACCCACTCAATTCTTGGCGAAATGACGTATATGACCCTTAAGATATCACGTGTTTTCGCACATGGGCTCCATTTCGTTAGTTTCTTAACTAGGTAACGGGATTTACACCTAATTGCTCCGGTTCAGCAAACACAGGAACCCAATCGAAACTTTGACAAACCTGGTAACCAATTGCAAAATTTTGTAAAACTCATGTAACCAAATTGCAATTGGCCCCATATTTATATAGATAATGTAATACTTTTTTAACATGTAGTACTAAAACAAGTGTTTTTTAGTTGTAAAAATGTAAAGGGTTGAATTATTACTTTTATATACATATGTATTACATTTATGTGTAATCACAATCACTTTTACATATAAGTAACACGTTTGTTACAGTTTAGTTATAATACGTACTCCCTCCGTCTTTTTAGTCTGTTCACTTTTTGCCATTTTGGGGTGTCCCATTTGATTGTTCACACTCCCAAAAGGAAGTTTATATTATTCTTTATTCAATGGGACCCACTTGTCATACTCACAACAAATATCCCACTCACAATTCCAACCCCACTCACATATCACATCATACTTTTCATACTCACAACACCCACTCAACTACTAATATAAAATATTTTTCCTTAAAACCCGTGCATTGGTCAATGTGTGAACAAACCAAAAAGACGGAGGGAGTATTACTTTTGCAAACAATGAAAAATAAAAAATAAAAGCACTATTACTTTTTTGTATATATGTATTACTTTTATGTATACAAAGTGTTACGTATAAGTAACACGTTTGTAACATTTAGTTATGACAACTATTACTTTTGGCAAACGACAGAAAAAACAAAAAAATAATAATATAAAAACTCAAAAAAAAAACCATTTTTTTTTGGTCCATGTAACTATTACTTTTGGTCACAGTAACTATTACCTTTGACTGCCACGTGGCAAGACCGTGTCATGGATCCGGGGTCGTGGGCAGTGGCGAAGCCAGGATTTTTCGAAAAGGGAGTCAAGGTTGCTTGGGGATAAGTACTATTGTTGAGGTTTACAAATTTAGCATACAAGGGGGTCGAATAGTGCAATTTTTCTCAAATTTAAGGGGGTCAAAATGAATAAATTCATCATTTTTTTGTAGTAAAATTCAAGAGGGTCGAATGACCCCCTTCCCTTTGCCCTAGCCTCGCTACTGGTCGTGGGTCAAGAAAACACGTCTCACGCCGTGAGACGGATCCTCTATTCTCACAGGAGACTTGCTCTAAAAAATAATACTCCCTCCGTCCCACCACAATCGTTACTAATTTCCTTTTCGGTCCGTCCCACCACAATCGCTACTGCCCAATAAGGAAATGTTTTATTATATCTATATTCAACCAACCCTACTATTTAACCCCACTCATTCTCTCTCTTCATTTTCCACCACACAATATATTCAACTAACACTACTATTTACCCCGCTTATTCTCTCTCTTCATTTTCCACCACACATTTACTTTTTTTTCTTAATTATTGTGCCCACAAAGTTAGTAGCGATTGTGGTGGGACGGAGGGAGTATATATTTTTTAAAATTATGAGTTGCTCTATTTTGAGCGGGACACTCAAATTGATAAAACGTCTTATTTAGACGAGTATACAGTTCATTGTCATTGATTCTGATACAGGAGCTTTTCCGCAATGCACGTTTCAGATGAGACGATACAGGAGCTTCTCCGCAATGCACGTGACATAGTTTAGGGTTTGCCATGATTCTTAGATTAAGGACTTAGACATTACTACCTCCGTCCTACCTCACTTGAGACTTAAGAGGTGGGCATAATAACTAAAGAAAATAAATAAAATAACAAAAATATGTGTTAGAAATGAAGAGAGAGAATTAGTGGAGTTAATAGTAGGTTGATTGAATGAATTATATGGTGAAAAATGAAGAGAGAGAATGAGTGGGTGGGTAAATTGTATATAAAATTATAAAAAGATTACCATTTTGAGGAGTCTCAAGTGAAGTTGGACGAACCAAAATAGAAATAAATCTCAATTAAAATGGGACGGAGGGAGTATATTTATAACTATGTATCTCTAAACTAGAACACTCACGGACCAAGGTACAGGCCCATTTTTCTTGGTAGGGTCATGTTGATGGCCTATTCATATTCATACCTTGTCGTCCAATAACAAATGTTGCACTTTATTTTCTGTTCATTCTCCAAATAAAATAAATGCCACATTTATAATTTTCTTTTTTAACCTTTATACAATTTTATTATATTATAAACGACATACAAATAAATAAAATACATTCCTTAACAAGTTTGCCAAATCCGCAACAACAAAAAAACAAGTTTGCCATGCGCGACACAATTATACTTATTAGTGAGTACCCCCTCCGTCCCATTTTAAACTTAAAAAATTTATATTTTGGGTGTCCCATTTTAAACTTCAAAACTTAAAAAAAAAAGTTTTTTATACTTCTTTATTTGTGGGCCCCACATGTTATACTCACAACAATTACCCACTAACTATTTCCTACCCCAGATTCTCTCTCCTAAAAAACTATCTACACTCACAACACATCACTTTTTTTCTTAATTCTTGAACCCATTTTTTTTAAGTTTAAATTGTGACGGAGGAAGTATTATGACTTATGAGACCATGATATACATACAATTACGAGACACATGACGTAGTATATGATTGTGGAGAGATGTCTTGCTTTGTTTCTTGGCAAGGAAATCTAACAACTGAAGAAAATAAATCATGTAGGTCGTCACAAGTATGCAAAAGAAGTTCATACCAACTTTCATACGCCAAAGATATAGGTGTAGATTTTTTATCTCAAGTATTAAGTGCACAAAATAAACTCATAAAATCTTGGCTCACAATATGTGTTGGTGATATTTTATTGGTTGCATCGATAGTGAACCCGTCATACTCTAATTAAAAACACCAATAAAATCTTTACACTTAAGATTTTGTGAGCAAGTTTTTGTGCCCCAAACATTATTCTTCGCAGGATTATTTTTTATTATCATCAATTACTCAGGTTTCAAGTCATAGGACCACACAATTAAAATGATTGATTCCGTACAATACTTATATAAAAGAATGCATTATAAATTATTTATGCGTTTGAATCGTGCCGACTCGTGCTACTATCATTTGATTATTATTATTATAATGTTCATAATTATACATTGAAGAAAAGTTAACATTAACTAAGAATGATTAGAGTTGCGGTAATGATTAAGATGCTAAAAAGATGGAATATGAGGGGTATTGCTCCCAAGGATTAAGGCAAGCAAAAGACAAATTAAACATGCTACAAACACATAACATGTGAGAGAGAGTGGGAATCTACTTTATTTTCCTCTCCCCTTCCTTATGTCCCTTCTACCATGATTAGTGGTGAATTAAAATTGATTCTTTAAAAGCAATTTTATGAATCAAAATTAGTTTATGGTAATTAGTGGTGAACGGATATTCGTTCATGGCTTTCATGAACGAATTCATGAACAAAAACTGGTTCAAGCTATGTGTATTTGTAACTTTGCCATTTTCAAAATTATATTATTTAAATAAAAAATAAAAAATATTTATTATTTTCTCTATAAAAAGATAATTTTAATATTTTGCTATTTAAAAATGATTAAAAAAAATGATTGTATATATTTCACACAATTTTAATATTTTATATATTTAAGTTTTCTCTTAAAACCAAACGACGTCGTTTATGTCAAAATATCAAAAACGTTTACTTTATTATCGTTGCTTTCAGTTCGTTCGTTTGTATTTAGTATTTTTTTCAAAAAAAAAATCATAAGTGAAATGTTTTAAATTATGGTAATTTGACATTTACTTATGAGTGTTCAATTTTTAAAAATTATGCAATTAAATAAAACAATAAATTTTTTATTTTTAGTTTCAATGACGTTAATAAAACATAGTATCTAATAATATATATTATTAAATTTATAATATAAATTTACTATTAAAATAATATATTATGTGAACGAAAATTCGTTCACCACAACAACATGTAAGCTGGTGTGAACGGAATTTCATTCAAAGGCCAATTTCGTTCGCACGGTGAACGAAACTGTGAATGGATGCTCTTACAGTTAGTAGTTACAAATAGGTTGTAAAGGAGACTTAAATCAATCTATAAATTTCAATTAATTTATTGAGGAAGTCTTGCGACGGTCTTATATATGAGACGGGTTTCGATGAGAGAGTACATGGGCTTGCTCTGGCCCCGCTCATCATAAGGGGACAAATAATATACTCTCGCAACGAGACTTGTCTCATGTGTGAGACTGTTTCACATAAATTTTTGTCTAATTAATTATTTTAATACAAAATTAAATTTATTATAATAATATCGGTAATGATATATTTATATAAATTTTAATTCTTTATTAAAAGAATTATGGATATACATAGTGGTTGAATTCTGTTACAATAACTCACATAATGAATGTCTATGTAGGGTTGCCTGAAATACCGAAGTCCTGGAGAAGATGAAGAATCATCTATATGGAAGCTGGGATCTGGTTGAAGGAAAAGCATCAGAATCTTATAGGATATTGTTAAAAGTACTTAGTATTATTTGTAAATACTACATTTAATGTATCGTCATTTGGACGGAATTTGATATACATCACAATTTTGAATAAAGAAGGTTGTTTGTTCATTTTAATAAATGTGATTTTATTTTATTCCAAGGTTGATGGTACTAGTACATAGTCAGGTAATCTTTAATTACTTGACATTATTTACACAATATATAAATTCCATAAATAATGACACCAAAGTAGTAAAAGCAAAAGTTATCAAGTAAAGTTTATATTTTATAAAGGCATAAGCGTTTGGGTCATATTTTCGAAAGGAAACTGATAAGCTTATGTTTAAAGGATATCTTAAACAAACTTGATAATTTAGAAAATACTTTTGCATTAAATGCCTTAAAGTAAATTTACAAACATTGTAGTATTCTCGAGAGCATCAAGTGTCTCAATGAACTAATGCATTCGGATATTTGTAGGCCATTAATTATTCCATCATGGAAAAGGTCAACAATTGTTATTATGTTCAAATGACTAAACTCTTAGTTTGAATACATTTATTTGCTTCATAAAATATTGAGTTTGGACGTTGTAAAAGTCTTATAAAGACAAAGTTGGAAATCAACTTTGAAGACTATTAAGAACATTAGGGTCATTCATGATGGTGTATACATCTTTGGATGATTGTTTAAAAGGAAAAACGTCTAGGTCCTTTTTACTCACTATTTTAAAAGAGTGTGGGATTATCTCTCTCTACATTGAGCCGGGTACGCCTAGCATGAATATTGTAATAGAGACATATTGAAATCCTTAAGGATATGGTAATAAGTATGTTTTATACTTCTCTTACCTCACTCATTATGAGCGATACGCTAAAACCGCAACTTTATTCTCATTAAAGCTCCCTCTAAGGCTACTAATATAAACCCTTAATGATTTAAGGATGCATTCCTTATTCATCCTTAAACCATATTTATTTATGGGGTTGTCTGGCATATGGATAGACTTTATAAGTCTACTAAGGGCAAGTTAGACGTAAGATTATTAGTAGTTATTCATGGGGTAAGCCGAGAAATCTAGGGGATATATAAATTTTACAACCCGAAAGTTAGAACGTTTTGAAAAACGAGAAATGCTAGGTTCTTTTAAGGATGTTGAATTTAGTGGGAGAATTTGGAGTAATATTTTGAATTTGAAAAGGAAGAGGAATTCATTTATATGGAATCCATTTATATACCACTTCCTATAGTTCTAGTTAGATATCAAGTTTTGTACTTGACATTTAAGAAGAACATACAATTCAAAATAAATATGATTTCCCTATAAATATTGAACAACATGGAATTTGGAGCAATATTTTGAATTTGAAAAGGAAGAGGAATTCATTTATATGGAATCCATTTATATACCACTTCCTATAGTTCTAATTGGATATCAAGTTTTGTACTTGACATTCAAGAAGAATATACAATTCAAAATAAATATGATTTCCCTATAAATATTGAACAACATGGAAATGTTGATCATAAGAAGGAAATTCAACAACCTCAAAATTAGTAAGAACCGGTGCCCTTATAGAGATCAAATAGAGTAAGAAGGAATGCAATTCCGGATATTCATTAAGTGTATCTTGTCGAGAATAAAGGACACTTAGGTATAGTGGGAGATAATCTATTTATCTTCCATAAAACCATCAATAGTCCTAATTCTCATAAGAAGATTAATGTCATTAATAAAGAGTTACAATCTTTTGAAAGATAACAACGTTTGGGATCTTATTTCATTACATAAGGATGTGAAACCTATAAATGGGTCTCTAAGACCTAAAAGGATTCACAAAGTAATGTTGAAAGATATGAAGCCCATCCAGTTGCTAAAGATTTTAACTCATAAGAAAGGTATTGATTATAAAGAAAGAAACATTTTTCCGGTATCTTCTAAAAGCTCCTTAGGATCATTATGACACTAATAGCACCTTTGATCTTAAGCTTCATTAAATGGATATTAGAGAAAACTTTTCTTAATGGAGACATTAAGGAAACTATCTATATGGAGAAATTCATTTATGAACTTAAGTAAAAAATTCTCATTAATGGTATTTAGAATTTAACCAAGTCATTCTTTCATTTGTTTTGAAATGAATCTTGGTAAATATTAATTATACCATAAGTTCAGTGGGAGTAAATTTATAATTTTGATCTTATATGTAGATGATATTTTGCTTGCTAGTAATGATATAAACCTTATTAAGGAAACTAAGAAATTTCTTATTTGAAATGAAAGATCTTGGTAAGGCATCTTTGTATTAAGAATCCAAATTCACCGTGATCACTCACGAGATGTTTTAGGATTATCACAAAAGGCCATATGGAAAGGTATTACAAAAGGTTTAGCATGCAAAAACTGTAAACCACATGACACCCCTAATTTAAAGGAGACATTCTTAGTCTCAAACAGTGTCCTAAAGGTAAAATTTTGAATCCAAAGTATATGGAAAATTCCCTCTTTACATCAGCAGTAGGAAGCTTAATGTATACGTAAATCTTACATTTAACGTTGGGATGCTTTGTCAATACCAAAGCAATCCGGAAAGAATATTAAGTAGCAGCCAAAAGAATGATAGAAGTATTTACAAAAACACTAAAGAACTACATGCCTATGTTTTAAAGTCGGATTATCTTGAGATCATTAGGTATTCCGACATTAGTTAAATATATGGCTGCATATGTTTTAATGGACTGTAATTTGTCAAAACAAGTGTTGAAAGACCAATTAAGAAATGACTATCAGGTAGCAGTTCTGTACTCTAACAAGAGTTTATGGATTTAGACATTAATTATCTTGTTATAAAGAAAAGAGTACAAAATGAACGAAAGGGATACAACTTATAGAAACAAACTCTATTTAAAGGATCCCTTTATGAAAAAGTTATCATCTTCAGTGTTTCACGAGCATGTTGCTCATATGGGTGTAACAACTTTTGATAACATTTAGTATAGTGGGAGTTTGTGTTGTTCTTTCATTAGTTGTTCTATTATTTAAAGTTTTGATCTCATTTGGTTAAGTTGGACTAGTTGAAAGAATATGTATATATTCATTATGATTCCATGCTACACATCTATACTTTTGATCTATGTCATTTAGTTGGATTTGTATACGTGATTATTGTGGGTTTAGTTGCGAATCAATTACAACGACTGCCCCTTTAGTCCTATACTTGTATGGCTAATGGACGAGATTGTTATAAATGACAATAAAGTGCGCACGTAAGGGTTGTCATTTGTGTTATGTTCATAATTTAAAGGAAGGACTTTGTTTTGAAACCCAAGTGGGAGATTGTAAGGACATGGCTTGCAACACAAGTCGTTTAGACTTCCATTCATAAAGTTATGATTATAATATTAATTTATAAAGTATAGTTGATAATAAAATGTGTAGAATTCCTGGATATATATTACCTAATTGTGATGGGCAAAAGGGTAATTTATTATCATAAAGCTTGAAAGGGTGTGGTCCCTAAATGAAATGTCACCAAGTCTATTATATAAAGGGCATTCCATCAACCCTTAAGACTACTCCATTTTTCATTAGTACTCTCTCCATAAATCTTCATTAAGTGTTAAAGAAGTAAAAGAGGAAAGACATTCATCATTTAGAAGATCATTCACCCTACTTGTTCTTTATCTTCATTTCTCCCTATCATCATCTATGGATTCAACAGGTATTGTTCTTAAACGCTTCCGCTTCATCTCTTCCTCAATCCTATTCTAAAGTGAGTGTGGCATTCAGGGATTAAAATTGTTCCAACAAAAGTATGGTAGGAAATAGTAGGTTGATTGGTGTTGTGAGTATAAAAGTAAAATATGAGAGAGAATGAGTGAGAAGAATAGTAATTTTTTTTTTACTATCTTAAGAAAGTGCAACTTATCAATAGTATTACCTCTGTTCCTAAATGAGTGTCAAAATTTCATTTTAAGGAACATTTGAAAATATCAACTTTTTGTACACTTTGGTGGCAAATATTCATATATAATCTAATAATCTCCTTTCAAAACATTTAGTTTTGCACGTATAAAAAGACCGGTGAAAAAAAAGTCAAAAAAAAAAATTAGTGACAAAGTTATGCTAAAAAAAGACACTCATTTTGAGACAAAGATTTCTTGAAAATGGACACTCATTTAAGGACAGAGGGAGTATATAAAAAGAAAAAAATTAGTCCACATAAGTACGGGACACGGAGGGAGTATTTGATAATAAATGATACTCCCTCCGTCCCGGAGTAAGAGTCTCACCCCTCATTTGCATGCTTATTAATAAATATTGGATGTGATGTAAATGTTGTGAGTGTAAAAGTAAAGTATGAGAGAGAATGTGTGGGAGGGAATAGTGAATTGATTGGTGTTGTGAGTATAAAAGTAAAATAGGAGAGAGAATGAGTGAGGTGAATAGTAAAGATTCTTTGCCATTTTAGGAATGAGACTCTTAGTCTGGGACGGACCAAAAAGGAAAATAAGACTCTTACTCTGGGACGGAGGGAGTAGTTGAATAGGTAGCTAATTCAATAGTTGGATCCAGTTATATATGTCTCCCTATTTTAGTCTATACCCATGCTTGCACTACCTATCCACTTATATCAACTTAATTTGTTTAATCTTGTAAATGCAGAAGCAAGTGTATCTTAAGTTGACTATCTAATGAAAGCATAGTATCATATGCTGCTCATTTCTTAATTCTTTTTTATTATTTAGAGCATAGTACTTTTTTCGGTGGAATAAAAAGATCAATTTTCATTTTTATGGTCATTTTAAACACTTTAATCACAATTTTATATATAAAAAAAGTATCATCTCCATATATGTATGCAATTTGAAAAGTTGTTGTTAATTCAAAACAGAGTTTTTTGCAAAAGTGACATGCGTACTTTGTGCAATATATCAATTTGACTCGCGTACTTTGGAAACATCAAATGTGGGTTGCGTACTTAATGTTTTGAAAATTTTGATACTACTTTTTTAACACCCCTTAAAAACATAACAGGACACTCTATATAGGGGGTAAAAGTGTAAGAAATAAAATTTAAGGTCCCAAAACAATAAATAACTCTTGAAGGCCGGACTGCGATTCTGAAAACCTCACCGCCTCCGTCGTCGATGTCCACCTCGGCGAGCTTGCTTTCCGGACCACCATTTCCTTTCTCTATCACCCCTTTTCCCCTCTCTTTTCTTCATCTCATCTCATCCGACCCACCCTCACTTCCAGTTGCCTTCTCCCCTTCCCCACCACGACCACCCACCACGTCGCCGCCGTGATCTTTCTTCTCCGAACTCGTGTTCTTGAAAGGTCATCTCTCTCTCTCTCTCTCTCTCTCTCCCCCTCTCAAATTCTAAGTTCATCTCCCAGTTTCTCTTGTTGTGTTTGTGTGTGTGTGTTAATTTCGTTTTCCCCTATAGATTTCATCTCTTTAATTTTCTTGCTGTATCTGCTTTGTTTTTCCCAACTACTTTTCCAACAACATGAACCCCGTCCTACGTTTTTGTTCGTCTTTTGAAGATCCGGGTTTATTATTTGAGTTTGAAAAAATGTTGACATTTTTAATCTTTCTGTTTCAGATTCAAAAGTGTGTGGGGGGATGAACTCGAATCTGGATCTAGTTTACCAAACTTTTTTTTTGTCTAATTTTAGATGTTTGTTATTGAATTTGACTGTAATGGTTTCTTAAGTCAATTTTTTAGTTTGTGGTTACTAAGATCAGTATAACGACGATGGTGGATGGTGGTGTTTCGCGGTAGACGGTGGTGGTGTAAATCTGGGTTTATTTTGTTAAACTTTTGTGGTGGTGGTCAGTGGTGGTGTAATTCTGGGTTTAGGAGGGGGTTAAATGTGTTTAAGTATTACAGTATTTATTATTTTGGGTATGGTATAAAGTTTTATTTCTTACACTTTTACCCCCTATATAGAGTGTCCTGTTATGTTTTTAACGAGTGTTAAAAAAGTAGTATCAAAATTTTCAAAACATTAAGTACGCAACCCACATTTGATGTTTTCAAAGTACGCGAGTTAAATTGATATATTGCACAAAGTACGCATGTCACTTTTGCAAAAAATCATTCAAAATATTAATACTACTATCACATAAGAATTACGTATCTACTTACTATTCTCTCTCAACTTTTTCTCTTCTACCTCACATTTTATATTCACAATACCTACTCCACTACTATTACTTTCTAATATATAATACTCTCTTTTTAATTCTCGTGCATAATCAATTTTATGTTTTTTTTTTTATCTTGAGATAGAAAGAGTATTACAAAATTGCTACAAAAATTGACAACTTGTCATTAAATAGCTCAATGCCAATGATTTTTCTACTCGCAAAGTGTTAGTACTACTTTTTATCCGCTACTTTTATTCGCCCCATATTATAACATTTTTAATACAGTGCATGAGAGGGAGATCGAACTTACAACCTCTCTAAAAAAAGAGGAAGGTTCCTATGCCACTTAGCAAAAGCTTATAGGCTTTTATATTGGAGTACATGATAATCTAAAGCATTATTATCATGCATAACACTCATCAAATAATTGATGAATTAATGTAGAATTACTCGCAATACATAATTAATAAAATAAATGTGACAATATATTTAAAAATAATGCTCACACCAAAAGATTTGTCATAGAAAATTGTCATGTTGTACTCTGTCAGTACTTTGGTTATTAATCAATAGGATAAGGCAAGTTCCATTTATTTCACTTGTTAAAAAGAGAACTTCATGTGAACATCACTTTCATATGATGCGTAATAGTCAGCATCGGCCTTTAATTGCTGATAAATTATTTTGCAAGTGGCCACATATTAATGGATTACATCAAATAATAGTTTTCTCTCCGTCTTAATATTTAATATTTAAGTACTTGTTCCGTATCAGAGTATATGTCCACTCTCCTATTTATACGAAAATTAAGAAATAGTGAAAGTGATATAAGTGTTGTGAGTATAAAAGTAAAGTTAAAGAGAAAATAAGTAGGAGGGAATAGTAAGTTAATTGGTGTTGTGAGTATATAAGTAAAGTATGAGAGAGAATGAGTGAGATGAATAATAAAGATTATTTGTCATTCTAGTAAGTGAACATAACATTGTCAAAACTAATTAGGACTTGGCTATAAAAGATGTGGTAGTAGTTTCACAAATAATCAAAATTTATTAAAATGATGGTGCTAATTAACACTACATTATCGCTTTTTAGCAATAATATTGACACTCAAAAACGCTATCATTGACATCCAATAAACAATATCACAGGCACTCAAAATATACTAACGCTGCCAATGTGCGTGATAAAGAGTGTCAGTGCATGTGTTATTGAGTGTCAGGGCATGTGTCTTGTTAGTGTCACTACATGTGTTGTTCAGTGTAAGTGCATGTATTAAAAAGTATCATTATTAATGTTTTAAAAAAAAAAATATTAGTAGTTTTAAAGAGTGTCAATATTACTGCAAGTGCCAGTGGTACTGTTAAAAGAGTGCTAGTGGTAGTGTTAAAAGAGTGCTAGTGGTACTGTGGTAGTGGTAGTGTTAGAAAGTGTTGGTGTTTATGTTAAAGACTATTAAAGGTAGTTTAAAAGAGCACCCATGATAGGGCTAAAGAGTGATAGTGGTAGTGTTAAAGAGTGTTAGAGTGTGTTAATAAGCTTATGTTTCTCACTATGTGTTATATAATAAATTTTAGTTGTTTACAAGACTGTCACTGTGTATTTTACAATAAATTTCGATTATCTAGACAAATATCACAAGGTATTTTTAAAGGGATTTTTACCAATAAGTCCCTCATAGAAGGGGGAATTTGCCAATAAAAACAGACATTTTCATATTCTACCTTAGGGTCCCTATGTTGAAAACGATTTTACCAATAAATCCCTCACACTTTTTAAATGGCAAAACTACCCTCACATGTATACTACGTCTTTGGCCCCTTTTCACGCCCAAATCATAAACCTAGCTCTCTCTGTATAAATCGATTCTCTCTCTCCCCGCTAACCTTCCTCTTTTCCGATGACTCCCTTCCCATCCTCCGTCTCAGGCAATCTCTCCGGCGACAAGACCATCATCCACCGCTAAGATGATTGCTGGCCCGCCACCATCCACCGCCGCAATTGAAAGCGGCCCCAATCATCTCCGACGGAAACGAGGGTTTGTCGGTAACGGCGGAAACGAGGTGCTGTTCTTGTAAATTTAAGTGGTCGGTTTTTCTTTGAATCAGTTTGGTGACAGATTAGTGTTTTTGTAAGGATTTGTTTCATAACCAATTAGGTCAATATTTGGAAAGGTTGGGAGTTCGGATTTTTATTGATTAGGAGTGCTTGGTAGTTAGTGTTTTATGTGTGTGTGTGGAAGTGTGAGGAATAATTTGGGTTTGGATTCGAGTGAGGAGTCTGATCTGAAGGGTTGTGAAGATTAGCTCTTGAGCAGTGGGCGATTCTGGAAAGCATACTCTAATGTATGTCTCATTTTCAAGCCACGGGTGAAAGTGGAGATTTGTGTTTCATTTTGAGGGATTAGGATTTGACAACAGAGAGGTTTGGGATCAAGGTCTTTGGGTGATTTTTTTCCTGTTTTCTATGAAGTAGCCCTACTCTCTTTCTCTGTTTAGAACTGTAAAATTCGATTGCAAAAGGTACATAGCATGAAATCGAGAATGCAATCAGGACCTCCAGGTACCTACCTCTTCTCTCCCTTTCTCTCTCTCTCTCTGTGGGTTTAGAACTGCAAATTTCGAGTGTAATTTTGATTTGTATTATTGCAGAGGTTTTTAGGAATGTTGATCCTAATATTCAACCTCAAGAGAAGGCTATGGAGTTTGATGTGGTTCTATTTTCATATTTTCTTTATATTTTGGTTTAGAATCTGGAGAAGGAGCACGCAAGTTTATAGTGGAAATGTCAGACATTTGCTGTATTTTGGTGTATTTGTTTGGATGTAAATGAACTCCATAAATTCTTAGGAATCAGCCTTTGTTGTTAGGTCAACTTTATGGGTTAGAGGCATATAATTGAGAAAAGAATTTATCAAATTTACAAGTGAAAATGATTTTTTGCATGGTTTTAAATAACTGAGAAATGAATATCTCATTTATTATTATATTAACAACAGAGAAAAATTGATAACTGAGAAATGAATGTACCAGTTCTTGTACTCAAATTCATATGTGAATAACTGAGAAATGAATGTCTCATTTATTATATAATTAAACCGATAAATCGAGTCATCAATTGGGAAAAATGAGAGTTGATTTTATCAGTTTTTATTCAATTATGAATAACTGTTAAATGAATGTCTCAGTTATTATATTCAAATTCATGTGTGAACAACTGTGAAATGCATGTCTCAGTTATTATAATGATTGTGAAAAATTGATAGATGAATTTATCCGTTTTTAAAAATGAAAAATGAAAAAATGACACAACTGTGAAATCACACAACTGAGAAATCAGTTGAAAAATGATTTTACAAGTGAAAAGTGAAAATTTTATTTTTAAAATTGTGAAATTAAAAATGATTTTTTTTTCCAAATTTTTACAAGTGAAAAATGATTTTTTAATTTATAAAATCTGAATTTTGTGTTGAGTGTAATTGTTTTATTCATATTGTCGACACGATTAAAACAATGATTTCGGATCATTTTTCCAGTTTATGGATTTGAGATATGTCATTTAAAATTTTAGGTGAAAAAAAAAAGGAAAGAAAGAAAGAGAGAAACAGGAAAAGAGAAAGAGAGAAACAGGAAGAGAGAAAAGAGAAAGAGAGGGAGAAAAACGTTGGGTGAGAGGGGGGAAAAAGACTTGGGATGGGTTGTGTTTTGAGCTAAGGGCATTCTTGTCCAAGAAAAAGACCAAGGACTTTTTGGTAGGTTTTCAAAATGTCTGTCCTTATTGGTAGTTTTTATTTGGCCTAAGGACTTATTGGTCAAAGCCTCATTTTTAAAAGCTCATTTTTCCGAAGTGCTAAAAAGACTAATTTTTCCTCAAATTTTAGCTTTGAAAAGAATTTATGCCCCTAAAGTCCTTCATTTGGTCTCCAATTTAGAAAGGGATAGTCCATTTTAGTTACTACTCTCGTGATCCTCGTAACTTAGATAATGCTCTTAAGAACCTCGTGGTACGTTTACTATTTCTTGTAGTAGATCACAATAATGCCTTTACCACAAACTAGGGGTGTAAATGGTTCGGTTTGGTTCGGTCTAAGCTAATTTAGAGGCCGAACCGCTAGTCATCGGTTTGGGAAATTCTCAGACCGAACCGAACCATGAAAAAGTTCAAACCAAACCAAACCAAACCGCAATGGTTTGGTTCGATTTGGTTCAAACTGTGGTTTAGCAATGTGATTCAGACTATGGTTCAGACCGTGGTTCAAACTATTTTTCATACCACGATTCAAAACATGGTTTAGATTGCAACTCATTATCATATTTGTTTAAAAAAAATTAGTGATCATAGAGGATGAGCGAGGAGAATCAGAGAAAGAGGGAGGGATGTAGGACATACATTTTAAGAGAAAAGTCGGAGTAAAAAGAATACTATACGAACAGAGAAGTCGAAGGAAGAGATCACACTACATATAGTAGGTAATGGAAAAAACTTGGTTAACTATGTGTTGCAATGAATATTACAAACGAGATGTGGATATTGAATAGATAAGATGCAAAATGAAAGTTATGAGTAGTCTAATGCAATGTAGGCTTTTGAATTAATAATTCAACAATAGATATGACTTAACATACAAATATATTGTTAATATATGTGGTCTGACGGTTCGGTCCGGTGGTTCGGTCTGGCGGTTTGGTTCGGTCTGGTTTGGGCTAGAGGGTCAGAATTCAAACCGAACCGAACCACGCGATTTACCAATTTTTGAGACCGAACCAAATAACTCATGATTAAAAACCAAAACCAAACCGCATAGTTTGGTACGGTTTGGTCTCGAACCACGGTCTGAACCGAACCGCGGTCTTGACCGAACCGCTTACACCCCTACCACAAACCTTAAAAACATGGGACCAACACTATCTCGCTGCTCACTTCTTTCCTTCACCCCATACCAAATTAGGTGCCCCACCCTCACACTAAATTTGACGGACATGTAGATATCTCTGAAAAAGGTAAATAAAAAGTCACAATAAAATTTACAAAATTTAACGTATAAAATGAGATGTCATGACTTTTATTGGTGCTTTTAATTAGAGTGCGGGTTCACAAACTAATAAAATATCGCCACCTCATTTTATATCTATCAATTTGTAAACTTCTTTTGTGCCCCTAGCATTGCTCATATTTTTAAAAGAACATAAAAAAATCTTAAAAGTCTACTATTTTTTAATAAGAGAAAAACCAAAAATTTGGGAGAGAAGGGTTCGGGGGTTAGATTACGGAACAGAAGTTGTTGTTATAAATATTACACAAATATTGAATAGAAACAGAATTGAAATACAAAACAGAAATTAGAAACTGGAACGAGGTGTAGTTGGTTTGTCCGAGTCGTGTAAACCAACACTGTCCTTAAGACAAATTCGTCCCCTCACCGGTGTTGTGCTTGAGGGTACGTTGGACGCCTGTCTCCCAGGATACAACGGACGGACCGGACGACGACTGCACAATAGTGCCTCCGCGAACTTCGATGTGCCTGGAAAGAATCACCACCAGAAAAGCAGGAGGGCCAAGGAAAACGCTAAGCAAAAAGATGAGAGACTGTTTGGAAATGTGTGTCCTCAAATGGCTGTGCAGAACGCCATTTATACTGCTCAAAATGACCCAATTAATCACACAATTAATCTGGGAATCAATGGAATTAATTCTGACTGTTACAAAATTAATTATGCAATGAATGGCTTTTAATTCTGACTGTTCCAGCCGAATTCAAAAATTTAGGGACGGAAAAAATAATCAAAAAGTGAGCTTGTCACGCCTAGGCCATTTCGGAGCTACATTCGTGTCCGCAGGACGCGCACACATGAGTCCAATGGTCCGTGGCATAAATCGACAAATTTCCAACTAAATTTGCACCCCCCCCCCTGCGCACCCGGGCGCGAGAGAGAGCCTCTAGTCTACACAATCTTAACCCATACAAATGGGTAATTGTATTTATACTAGCTCAACTTTTTATTCTAACCAATGTGGGAGAAGTTCACTTGGCTTTACCCACAAATGGTCTTAGAACATTATTTCTCCCATTATCCCATTTGGGATACCCTTTTACAAGGAAGGATCCTAGGGAATTTTCCCTTCCCTTTCCATGTGGGATAGTAACCCACTTCCCCAACTTACCCATTCATTTTTGAGCATTTCAACTTCTACTTTTCATTACATAAATTGGACACACCAATTTATTATTAACAAGTAGGAGTTATTCTTTAATCAACAATTGATTTTTATTTAAGAAACGCGCGCAATTTCTCAAATTTCCTTCACACATTTACACATTTTTCCAACAATCCCCCACATGAAGGAAATTAAGAGGAATATGGTGATAAAATCCGGCAGACAAAAACTTGCATACGTAGGTGTGGGAATAATGCCCATTGAACCTCCGCTCGTACTAGCATATTTACTCTACTCGCAAGTCGATAGACGCGATGTCCTTGAATCGATATGCTTTTTGTGTAGCCGGTCATATACTAGACACAGGTAATGTCCTGACACATTTCCGTTCTCATAGCTGTGTTCGTTCGTGGCCCTGAACACGTACCTGGTTCTGCGAGAGGGTCTAAGAATTGAGCCTCACACAATTCTCCTCGAAGCGGCCCCACTTCTCTCTCACATAGGTGACGTCTTAAAGGTAACCCGTTTACCCGCGTGACTTTCTCGACGCGTAAGAGTCATTAAAAGCATTTTCTTATCCTTGTCCCTTCGGGATGTCACTAATAGAATGGGCTTGGGGTTTTCCCCCACAGTGACGCTCTAGTCTTTTAACAGTTAGGTGGTCCCATTGAATCTAGTTCTTGGGATCTCCAGTCATCTAGATTGGGTTTTCCGCTGTGATTAACTTTCCAAGAGGCTTTAGTCCCATTCCATATCTCAATGTTTTCAACTAACTCTTTAATTAATCCTTTTGTTAAAGGGTCCGCAATATTTTCTTTTGACTTTACATAGTCAATAGAAATGGTACCAGTTGAGAGTAGTTGTCTAATGGTATTATGTCTTCGACGTATATGTCTAGACTTACCATTATACATAAAGTTTTGTGCCCTTCCAATCGCTGATTGGCTATCGCAATGTATACATATTGCGGGCACGGGTTTTTCCCATCTGGGAATATCTTCTATAAATTGGCGTAGCCACTCGGCCTCTTCACCACATTTATCTAACGCTATAAACTCAGATTCCATCGTGATCTAGCTATAACTGTTTGTTTTGAAGATTTCCATGATATAGCAGCTCCTGCTAAAGTAAATACATATCCACTCGTAGACCTTGAGTCTTTGATGTCGGATATCCAATTAGCATCGCTATATCCTTCTATCACCGCAGGATGACACGTATAGTGTAATCCATGATCTCGAGTATATCTTAAGTACCTAAGTACTTTTACTATACCTTTCCAATGTTCCGTACCCGGATTACTAGTGTAACGACTCAGTTTGCTTACCACGTATGCAATATCTGGTCTTGTACAACTCATCAAGTACATTAGGCTTCCAATAATTCTCGAGTATTCAACTTGAGAAACGGTTTCACCTTTATTCTTTGTTAGATGTAGATTTGGATCAATTGGAATTTTAGATATAGCTAAGTCATCTTTGTTAAATTTCTCAAGAATTTTATCCACATAATGTGATTGACTTAAAGCCAATCCATTGGATATTCTAGAAATTTTCACACCAAGGATAACGTCCGCTAATCCCATATCTTTCATGTCAAACTTCGAATTTAACATATCTTTAGTGGATTTGATCATCTTAGCACAACTTCCTATGATAAGCATGTCGTCTACGTAAAGACATAAAATGACATAACCATTTTCCGTGTCTTTTACATAAACACATTTATCACATTCATTTATTTTAAATCCACTTCCTATCATGGCTTGATCAAACTTTTGATGCCATTGTTTTGGTGCTTGTTTCAAGCCATATAGAGACTTTACTAATTTGCACACTTTCTTTTCTTGCCCATGTGAAACAAACCCCTCGGGTTGTTCCATGTAAATTTCCTCTTCTAAATCACCATTTAAAAATGCGGTTTTTACATCCATTTGGTGCACTTCAAGATTCCTTAAAGCGGCTATTGCAAGTACTACTCTTATTGATGTTATTCTCGTTACCGGAGAATATGTATCAAAATAGCCAAGGCCTTCTTTTTGCTTGTAACCTTTAATTACAAGTCTTGCCTTATACTTGTCAATTGTCCCATCCGCTTTCATTTTTCTTTTGAAAATCCACTTATATCCTAGTGGTTTACAACCCGGAGGTAAATCCACTAACTCCCAAGTGTGATCTATTTCACTTTAATTGCCTCTTTCCACAAAGGTCCTTCCGAAGAGCCCACGGCCTCTTTATAAGTTGTGGTTCACTTTCTAACATATAAGTTAAAAAAGTCCGTCCCAAAGGATTTTTCTATCCTTCCTCGTTTACTACGTCGAGGTTCTATTTCTTGTTTCTTGTTCATCATTTTCATCATGATGAACTTCTTCTTCTTCTATTGAATTATATATCCGTTTAGATGAACTTGCTTCATTTCTTTTACACGGAAATATATTTTCATAGAAATAAGCATTTCTTGATTCCATTATAGTATTCTTGTGTATTTCTTGAATTTTCGATTCATGTACAAGAAATCTATAAGCACTACTATTATGTGCATACCCAATAAATATGCAATCAATAGTTTTTGGTCCAATTTTCACCTTTTTAGGTGTTGGAATCAAAACCTTAGCAAGACACCCCCACACTTTCATGTATTGGTAAGATGGCATTCTTCCATGCCACAATTCATAGGGGCTCTTGTTTAATTTCTTTCGAGGCACTTTATTTAATACATAGTTCGCCGACAACACGGCATCTCCCCACATGTTATCCGGTAACCCCGAACTTATAATCATGGCGTTCATCATTTCCTTTAGAGTCCGATTTTTTCTTTCGGCAACTCCATTGGATTGCGGTGCATAAGGTGCCGTTGTTTCGTGTTTAATTCCATGTTGAGAACAAATATCCTCAAATGGAAATTCATACTCACCACCACGATCACTTCTTATGACTTTTATTTTCCGGCTAAGTTGATTTTCAACTTCATTTTTATAGAGAACAAATTTCTCTATGGCTTCATCTTTACTTTTAAGAAGATACACATAACAAAATTTAGTGTTATCATCTACAAAAGTCATAAAGTACTTATTGCCCCCACGTGATTGTGTTGACTTGAAGTCACATAAATCCGTATGAACCAAATCAAGTGGTTCATTATTTCTTTCAATAGAATGGAACGGAGTTTTTGTGAGTTTTGCTTCTACACAAATTTCACATCTATGTTTGTAGTCTATTTTACATTTTGGTATGCAATTCAAGTTAATTAATTTACGAATAGTATCATAATTAACATGTCCTAGTCTACCATGCCACAAATTGGAAGACTCAAGCAAGTAAGCGGAAGAATTTTTCATTTCATTTCCTTTGGCCTTAATTGCCATTACATTGAGCTTAAAGAGCCCATCACAAACATACCCTTTTCCTACAAACATACCATTCTTTGACAAAGTGACAACATCCGACTCAAACACAATACGAAAACCATGCTTGTTCAAAAGCGATCCGGACACCAAATTTTTCCGGACATCGGGCACATAGAGCACATTGTTGAGAAGCAATTCTTTACCGGAAGTCATCTTGAGCACCACCTTCCCTTGTCCCTTGACCTCGGAAGTAGCCGAATTACCCATGAATAATTTTTCACCATTTTCAAGGGCTTCAAAGTTACTAAACATGTCTTTGTTAGAACAAACATGCCTAGTAGCACCGGTGTCAATCCACCACTGTTTTGGGTTAGAACCCACCATGTTCACTTCGGAAATAACCGCCGCTAGCAATTCGGAAGCATCTTCAACCACGTTGGCTTCCTTCTTTGGCTTCCTACACTCGGAAGACTTGTGGCCCTTAATACCACAATTGTAGCAAGTTCCACCAAACTTGTTCTTGGAGACTCCTCCCTTAGGCTTCAAAGCACCTTTGCCTTTGTTCTTGCCTTTGTTCTTGGAGCTTTCACCATGCTCCACCACATTTGCCTTAGCCACATGAGCCTTAGAAACAAGAAGATGATTCAACTTCTTTTCCGCGGCCCTATTACCCTCTTCAATACGAAGGCGAATAGCAAGTGCCTCAACATCCATCTCCTTTCGTTTGTGCTTCAAATAATTCTTAAAATCACTCCAAGCGGGAGGCAACTTTTCAATTATAGCCGCCACTTGGAATGTTTCACTCAACACCATCCCCTCGGCATGGATTTCATGAATTATTATTTGCAACTCTTCTACTTGACTTTTAACGCTTTTAGAGTCCACCATTTTATAATCGAGGAAACGGCCAACAACAAATTTCTTTGCACCCGCATCATCGATTTTATATTTGCGCTCTAAAGCCTCCCAAAGTTCCTTTGCAGTTTTCTTTTCACTATAAACATTATACAATGAATCGGACAAACCATTCAGTATATAATTACGGCAAAGGTATTCCGAATGCTTCCAAGCATCAACCGCAGTCACGGCTTGAACATCGGCATTCTCACCAACTTGTGGAGGATCTTCACTAAGAAACCTCTTCAAGTTCAAGGTAGTCAAGTAAAATTGCATCTTTTGTTGCCATCTCTTGAAGTCTTGGCCAACAAACTTCTCCGGTTTCTCGCTGTGATGCGCCGGAGTAGGAGCGGGTGGAGCAACAACAGTCTTATCACCACTGTTTTGCTCATTCTGCACTGTCTCCACACGAGGAGGGTCGGCTCCAGCAACTTGCTTTGAGGTGTTCGAGTCAGAAACCATTTTCTGAAAACAAACAAAGCAATTTAGTTCACTGTTTTGATTCTGTTTCTCTTCAACAGAGAAGGATTGAATTTGTCTTAAGATTGTTATAAATATTACACAAATATTGAATAGAAACAGAATTGAAATACAAAACAGAAATTAGAAACTGGAACGAGGTGTAGTTGGGTTTGTCCGAGTCGTGTAAACCAACACTGTCCTTAAGACAAATTCGTCCCTCACCGGTGTTGTGCTTGAGGGTACGTTGGACGCCTGTCTCCCAGGATACAACGGACGGACCGGACGACGACTGCACAATAGTGCCTCCGGCGAACTTCGATGTGCCTGGAAAGAATCACCACCAGAAAAGCAGGAGGGCCAAGGAAAACGCTAAGCAAAAGATGAGAGACTGTTTGGAAATGTGTGTCCTCAAATGGCTGTGCAGAACGCCATTTTATACCGCTCAAAATGACCCAATTAATCACACAATTAATCTGGGAATCAATGGAATTAATTCTGACTGTTACAAATTAATTATGCAATGAATGGCTTTTAATTCTGACTGTTCCAGCCGAATTCAAAAATTTAGGGACGGAAAAAAATAATCAAAAAGTGAGCTTGTCACGCCTAGGCCATTTCGGAGCTACATTCGTGTCCGCAGGACGCGCACACATGAGTCCAATGGTCCGTGGCATAAATCGACAAATTTCCAACTAAATTTGCACCCCCCCCTGCGCACCCGGCGCGAGAGAGAGCCTCTAGTCTACACAATCTTAACCCATACAAATGGGTAATTGTATTTATACTAGCTCAACTTTTTATTCTAAACCAATGTGGGAGAAGTTCACTTGGCTTTACCCACAAATGGTCTTAGAACATTATTTCTCCATTATCCCATTTGGGATACCCTTTTACAAGGAAGGATCCTAGGGAATTTTCCCTTCCCTTTCCATGTGGGATAGTAACCCACTTCCCCAACTTACCCATTCATTTTTGAGCATTTCAACTTCTACTTTTCATTACATAAATTGGACACACCAATTTATTATTAACAAGTACGAGTTATTCTTTAATCAACAATTGATTTTTATTTAAGAAACGCGCGCAATTTCTCAAATTTCCTTCACACATTTACACATTTTTCCAACAGTTGTTAGACACACGCCCCGCACTGCTTTATGGCCGATCTTGCTGCTTTAGGAGTTCTAGTCTGAACGTCCTTCTTTCACATTATTTATAATAACAGTTATATTTAAAAGGAAAAAAAGAGTTTAATGAGAGTTTGAAATGTGCGAAGATAACCTAAACTAACTCCAATATGTGTAGTAGTCATTTGGTTATGTTTCATTTTATGTGAAGTAGTCATATGGTAAGTAGGAGTTTTCAATGGGACCACCAAAATAGCAAACGAAAAGTTTATTTTAGGACGGAGGGAATATGTATTTTGAACGGAAGGGTGTAGTCAACAGAATTTTATTTATAAACTTGTAATTTTTTTATTGATTAGTCACTGACTGAATGATTGTCAGAATTTCAAAGCTCAATATTTGTTGCTTAGATTTGTTTTTGAATATCAAGATATTGTTTAAAGAGGGGTTCGTTGAAATATTGACAACCTTCTTTTTCTTTCTCATGTATGTTGTCTTATCAATGTTTTGGCAGATTGTTTATCTTTCATGGCTAGAATCAGTTTGCTGCTAACTTGAGTTGAGCTGTCGTTCTTTATCTTTTTATGGATAGCCAACGATTTCTAGTTTAGAAGTGCAAATCATAAATATTATTTTGTTTTTGTATTTTCAAGGCATTCTTAAGCTTTTGTTTTAATTTACCTTTATTAATGAGTATGATATATCTCTTGTATAGGCAACTAATCACCTTAAAAAATAAAGCATACTAGTAGGTAACCCGTGCTCCGCACGGGAATCTATTCCGTTAATGTTTTTGTATTTTCATTTTTTGATGTTTTTAATTGATAAATTAACATAATAATTTTATTTGAAAAATATATGTATATTTTAAATTAATCAAAATATTTTCATACCTTTGGTTGTATATAGTTGTAATAAATATGTTTTTTAAATTAATTTAGAAGTATATTTAAGTTTGTTGTATGAATATTTAAAAAACTTAATGGTATTAATAGAATTTTAACATATATATTAAATATTATGATTAAATAATTTAATTAATAGTAATAGCTAATATATATTATAACAATTATGATTAATTAATACTATTAATAATAATAATTAACTTATATAGTAACTATTATAGTTAACAATTATATTTAACTATTATAATTAACTAATACAATTAATAGTATTAGTTAGTTATAATGGTTAAATATCACTCTCTCTGTCCCGGAGTAAGAGTCCTACCTCCTATTTGCACAGAGATTAAGAAATGAAGTAAGTGTTGTGAGTGTAAAAGTAAATTAGGAGAGAAAATGAATGGGAGGCAATAATAAGTTGATTGGTTTTGTGTTAATTTTTTAGTAATAATTAAAATAATTATTATAATTAACTAATATTATTAATTGTACTTATTAACATATATAATAAATATTATTATTCACTAATAACACTAATATTTATAATTAACCTCTATATTAACTGTTATAATTAATTAATACTCCCTACACCCTAGAGTAAGAGTCGTACCTTGTTTGTGCACACTTATTAAATACACAATAGAAAATTGGTAAACATTGCAAATGTGTTGAGGGTATAATTGTCCAAAATACTATTCATTCCTTCTCATCATTTGTCCTTTTAGGAAATATACTTTTAGTGGGACGTACAAAAATAGAAAATAGGACTCTTACTCTCGAACGGAGCGAGTACTATTAATATTAAATATTAACATTTATTGTATAATGATTAACTAATACTATTAATAATAATAGTTAACTTATATAGTAACTATTATGATTAACTAATAATACTATTAATAGTAATAATTAGTATATATAGTAACTATTATGATTAACTAATACTATTAATAGTAATTTTTATTTTATTTAATTATAATAGTTAAATATAAATTGGGCCACACCAAAAAGGAAAGTAAGAACTTTAAACTGAGACGGAGGGAATAATAATAATTATAATAAACTAACATTATTAATAGTAATAGTTAATTGATATAGTAACTATTATAATTAATTAATATTAAAAATTAATATTTAACTTATATAATAACTATTATAATTAACTAATACTCTTACTATTAATAGTTAACTGTTATTTGCTTAATACCATTAGCTAATACTATTAGTTACTACATAAGGTAACTATTATAATAGCTATTACTAATAATAGTAATAGTTAACTAATATAGTTAACTATTATAGTAACTATTACTAATAAGAGTAATAGTTAACTATAATGGTTAACTATTACTAATAAGAGTAATAGTTACTATAATAGTTAACTATTATAGTTACCCTTTATAGTAACTATTATTATTAGCTAATAGTATTAGCTAATGAAAAGAAAATGGAAAGTCACTTATTTATTAGTATATTGTTGATGTGGCTTCTCCAAGTGCAAGCTTTCTCCATTGTTTGTCCACATGTCAATACCATAGCTCTTTTGGCCAACTTTAATTTATATATATATAGACTAGTAGGTAACCCGTGCTTTGCACGGGAAGCTAATTTGTCAGTTTTTCGCTATTTTGTTATTTTTATATTTTTCTTTAATAAAAAAACATAATATTTTTTGGGTATATAAGTATATTGTATATGAATTAAAACATTTTTTTTACAAATTTAGGACAATTGTGTTAAAAAAAATTTAAGCTTTTGTTGCATATAATTTGTATTTATTATGATAATTAAAACTTGAAATTAAAGATGATTTATTATTATTATGAATTAACTTTTAATTCTATACATGTTTGACTTAATAATATTAGCTATTGTCAAATAAATTATTTTTATTATTATATACACATTATAATTAGTAAATATAAAAGTCTATAGTGTACATATAACGTGTTAGTAGAATAATAGATTAATTAACTAATAATATTAATAGTAATAATTTATATATCTAGTAATTGTTATGATTAATTAATACTCCCCTGTCTTAGAGTAAGAGTCCTACTTTGCTTACGCACACTTATTAAAAAAATAATAGAAAATGGGTAAACATTGCAGGTGGGCTGAGAATATAGATGTCCAAAATACAATTCATATTGCAAGTGGACAATATATAAGTTAGTAAGTTTGGTGTTTTTGTAATTATAGAAGCATTAGAAAATATAGTTCAAAACACTATTTATCTTTTCTCATAATTTGCCAATTTGAGAAAGATTCTCTGGAATATATTAAAATAGAAAGTAGAATTCTAAGTCTTAGACGGAGTGAGTACTGCTAATACTAAATATTAGCATATATTGTATAATTATTAACTGATACTATTAATAATAGTTAATTTATATAACAATTATGGTTAACTAATACTATTATTCATAGTGATAATTAATATATATATATATATATATATATATATATATATATATATATATGATAAAATTATGATTAACTAATACTATTAATTACTAATAATTTTTTAATTATTTAATAATTAACTCTAATTAATAAAATATAAAATATAATAATAGTTTACTATTAATAATTAATTATTATTTTCTTAATATTAGTATTAGCTAATAATATTAATTACTACATAAGGTAACTACTATAGTTAACTATTGTTAACTATTATAGTTAACTATTACTAATAAGTAAGAGATAACTTTAATGGTAACTATAATAATTAACTATTACTAATAATAGTAATAGTTACTATAATAGTATTAGTTAAAGAGTAAATCATTTTCTAACTTTGGATTTAAAATCAAGATTAATTTTTTTTTTTTTTACTTTTCCTTTGTTTGCAGGATTAGAGTTGCATCAACATAATATTTTTATTTATTAGTTAAACAAAATAAATTGTTTGAAGACTTTTCATTTGTTTTAAGTAACAAATCAAAAATTTATTTTTTGTGACTTTACATTTCAAATTATGACTTTTTATTTCTTATACTGGAGAAGTTAAAGTCACTTTATCATAATTATTTTTAATATATTAAATTTTATTGAGACTCTTCATATTTTAGTAACCGTTGCACTTAAATGAATGCATATAATGATATATGAAAATAAATCCTTAGGTACAAAATTATTTGAATGTATAGAGATACTTAATATATATATATATATATATATATATATATATATATTATATATATATATAATAATAAAAACTATGATTAACTAATACTATTAATTAATAATAGTTTTTAATTATTTAATAATTTACTATAATTTAAAAAGTATAAAATATAATAATAGTTTACTATTAATAATTAATTATTATTTTCTTAATATTAGTATTAGCTAATAATATTAATTATTACATAAGTTAACTATTATAGTTAACTATTACTAATAATAGTAAGAGTTAACTTTAATAATTAACTATTATAGTAACTATTACTATTAGTTACTATATAGAGTAACTATAATAGTTAACTATTACTAATAATAGTAATAGTTACTATAATATAATAGTTAACTATTATTAGTAATAGTTAACTATAATAGTTACCCTATATAGTAACTAATAGTATTAGCTAATACTATTAGCTAAGAAAAAGAATTTGAAAAGTCACATATTTATGTTGGTAGGATTGATGTGGCATCACCATTTGCAAGTTTTTCTATAGTTTATCCACATGTCAACACTATAACTCTCCTCACCAACTTTAATATATAAATATATATATATATATATATATATATATATATATATATATATATATATATATATATATAAGATTTAAGAATAATTGAGGCTATTTAACATATACTCGTTTCGTCCCATCCCACTTGATATTTATTTTTATTTTGGTCCGTCTCAGCTCACTCTACTCGAGGAATATATCAACTAAATTAAACTATATTAACTCTACTCCACAACTCATTCTCTCTCTCTCTTCATTTTACACCACTCAATTTATTCAACCAACACTACTATTTACCCCACTCATTCTCTCTTCGTTTTCTACTACACATTTTTCTTATTTTATTCTTTTTCTTTAGTTATTGTGCCCACCCAATGGGTATCAAGTGAGGTGAGACGGAGAGAGTATTTATTATTTAAATATGTGAAAGAGTCAAAAAAAAAAAAAAAAAAAAAATCATATACTCCACTCCGTAATTGTTTGAAACAGAGGAAGTTTGTTTTTGTTTTTTCCTTTTCGTTTTTGTTTTTTAGGGATGATGTTTGTACTTGGTAGTAATATAAGATCGAGTTTTTTGCCAAACAGACATGCGTACTATCAGATTATTGCAACTTCCCATTTGTACTGTCAAAACTCCCAATGTCACCTGCGTACTTTAGTTTATTAACAATTTAACCGATTTTTTTAACTGGTGTTAAAAACTTAACGGCATAGTACAAATATCTTTCAAATGTGGTCATTAAATTTTTTTTTTGCAATGCGCTCACCCTACTGACGGAATTATCAAATTTTAACCCAAGTTGGTTATTTAACATGTCTATTGTTGAAATTAACTCAAAATTAACAAATTAATTTCACAAACAAAAATGATCAATATACCCTTCTAAAAATGAAATGAAAAATTCACCAAATATCCAAAGAATTTTTTTTTTCTAAATTTACAAATTTTGTATAATAATTTTATGCATAAATTAATACACTATAATTTAATTTAATTTCCTATTTATTAATTATAATGATATTGATATCAAAGAAGAAAATTTTAAAATTAAAGAAGGCTTCTTCTCTTTAACAACAACAGAATTCAACCAAACCTAAGCTTTGCCTGCTCCGGATCCTCCCCACTGCCAACATCTTCCCCGCCCCCTCCATCCTTAGGCTTGGTCTTCGGCCGAGTATCAACACCCGCATCTCCATTAACAGCCGGCCCAGAGCCGCCGTCATCCAAATGACATGATCTCCTCTCCTCCGCTCGTCGGAGTTCTGTTAATTTCTGGGTAATATCCTCCTTGAATTTAGGGTTTTTCTCGTACTTTAAGTGGGTATTGAAGCTGTTGGGTATGCTTATCACTTAACCCTCCTACATTTGTTAGAATTGATTGATACCATCACCTATGAGTATTTTTATGGACTTTAGGACCTCATGTAAAGAAGTTTATAACTTCAATTTTCAGCCAAGTCCTTTTTATAGTATAGGCTTAGATTATAGGACTTGAAGCTATGAAGGATCGAAGATTTCCTAAGCAGGATTCATTTCACTGCGCGGGATGTTCTCTGCGCAGGTCGCCACTGCGCATAGATATCTTGCGCAGCATTTGACCCTGCACAGTTTTCAAGGTCTTATTCCCTAAACTCTGAAGAGATCTTTTAGTGACCAAGCATGATGCGCATGCTGCCCATGCGCAGCATCCATGCGCGCCGGCAATGCGCATGCCTTTGTGCGCGATCACTCAACCTTGGTCAAACTCCTCATCTCCTGATCTCATATTCTAGAAGCTTGGAAAGCGACAAGACAATCTACGCGTTTTGGATTGAGTCAGAGTGCTGAGGTGTGTACAAACGACAAAATAAGCACACTCAGCAAAACCATTGGTGGAGACACGCTTCAAAGAAATATTTCAAGTGAAGACAGTTGTCAACCTTCTAGAAGAAGATTTGAATTTGGTCTTCATGCTTAGTCTTCAACGGGTACAAAGAACACCTGCGCACCAACCATATTGTGCCAGCTCATTGTCCTTGCTCTGTCTCCAACGCTATAAAGGACACCTGCGCACCAATCATATTGTGCCAGATCATTGTCCTTGCTCTGTCTCCAACGGCTATAAAGGACACCTGCGCGCCAATCATATTGTGCCAGCACATCGTCCTTGCTCAGAGCTCCAACGGCTAGTTTTTGAAGCTCAGCTATAAATAGCCTGCACATTCCCTTTTCCAAGTTTCTTAAGCTTGCATGCTTCAAGAGTTCGAGTTTCATGCTTCATTGAGAAACCTTGAAGATCTGAAGACTGTTGCTCAATATTTCCAGATTCCTTAGAACAACCATCAAGATCTTCAAACCTTCAAATTCCTGCTCAAATCGCAAAGCCCTATATCACCAGAATTCTTGGTGCTCTTCATCTTTCATATTCATAGAGCCCAGAATTTCTGTCACACACACACCTCTTGAAGATTTGATCATTTTGATCTAACTTCTTGAGATACACCGGTTTAGTCTAGGATTTGTTCTTAATAGATAATAGATCTTGAGTTAGTATTGAGCTCCAATGTTGTAATTTGTAATACTCACTCATATTATAAGATCTCCATTAGAAATCCAAGACTAACCATCTTGGTAGAGGATGTAGATCTTTCATCGATCGAACCTCTCCAAATAGCGTGTTCATTATAATTACTGCATATTTCCTGCTTAACTATTTATGAACTGCTTTGTTTGATCTTTCAGATTGCTACACTTTACTGTTGTAATTGTTATTGCTCATTTGCCTTAGAACCATTTTTGCGCCACTCTTTAGCCTCAAACTAAGCGCGTGCGTTTCTATCTCTGCGCAGTATACCCTGCGCAGAGCTGCTTTAAATTTCCGCTGTGCATTTCACACTCTTGTTGCGCGCTATACTTAGCCAAAATAAGAGTTGTGCGCATTTGCCATTGATTTGCAAAAGGGTTTGAAAAGAATTTTAAAACGCTATTCACCCCCCTCCCTCTAGCATTTTTCATACCCTTGTTGCCCCTTTGGGACCAACAAGTGGTATCAGAGCTAACACCTTCATAAAACACGTTTCTGTTTTTCAAGCTTAACAGCTTGGGTGCCGATTCAATATGGCTTCAAAATCTTGGGCAATGGCTAACTTTTCACATATTCCTGCGCCTGCTCAAACCTCAGATCACATTCAGACAGTTCTCCAAACTTGGTGGATCCTCAAGCAAACCTCCTATTCTCTCTCATAGAGACTCAAAGAAAGATGACTTGGTCTGCTACAACTGCAGAAAGCCAGGACATTTCGCTTCAAAATACCTACTCCAAAATTTGAGTACGAGGAAAAGCAACCCTGCGCACAAAGAATCTAAGCAGTGCGGAATGGCTGCTGAAGAAAACTGCACAGAAAATGAGCTAAGGACTTGGAAGACTGACACTGAAGACAACGATGCTGACTCTGAGGATGGACTGATCTTCTTAGTGGCAAATGCTGACAACGATTCAGAAGCTGTTTCTGAAATGAAACCTGAGCATGCGCCAAGGTCAATCAAAGAAAGGTCCCTTCACTCTAGTGAAAATGGGACACCTTCACCAAGCAGACAGAATGACAAGTACCTATTTACCAGAGCTAACCTGACAAAGCTGCGTCATCACCAACTCCGCAGCCGCGCAAGGAATCTCTTAAAGTGCCTGCTGATCTTAAATGATAACTTTGCTGTAGAGCGCAAGTCAATGTTTCAACAAGCAGAAAAGATCTACTTCACTGTGCACTCTCAACCTCAGTTGGTATCGACAGTGGATTCTAGACACGACTGGAGATGTCAACACTCTTAAAGATGTGCATGAAGGAAGATATCACTCAGTAACATATGGTGACAACAAAGGGAACATAATTGGATTTGGACTAATCATAAAAGATAGTCTCAAGCACAACCTGCTCTCCATATCACAATTATGTGATAAAGGTCTGGAATGTCATCACTTCAACGCACTGCTATATCAAGAATGGCGTTTCTGGACTAACTTTGCTCACAAGGACTCGTAAGACCAATTTTTATATTATTGATCTTACCGCTATAATTTCTATTACTAATCCTTGTTTTGTAGCAATGAACATAAGTGAATGCAGCTAGCAATGGTATAAGCACCATGCCAGCTTAGTAAGCAGCCTGAGCAGTCTTCCTCCAGCAAGATTGCTCCAATGTCAAAACGCTTACAACCGCTTCACCTCATGTGTTTGGACCGCTCACTGCCGCGAGCATTGGACCAACTTATGGTATCTCAATGATATCCTTGGATGCTCTCCCTCGAAATCTCCAAACACAGAAGACATCGTTAGAGTTTGATACTTCAACGGAACAGAATTTATGAACAACGATGTCGCTCAATATTGTGAGAACCAACAAGAACCAACAAATGGTATTCTTTACAATTTCTCTGCTGCTGGAAGTTCCCCAAAAAAATGGCGTTGTGGAAAGAATCGCTCGTTGATTGAGGATGGATAGACAATGATAGTAGAAGCAGAACTTCTAAGGTATTTCTGGGAAGAAGCAGTCAACGGTGCATGTTTTACTCAGAATAAGATCCCTCATCAACAAAGCCTACATCAATACTCCATACGATCTATGGAGAGAAAGAGCGCCCAACATTGCTTTCTTCAAGCTCTTTGGCTGCAAACGCTATATCCTCTACAACGGCAGAGCATAGAGGTAAATTCGACGCCAAAGCAGATGAAGGTATTATCGTTGGGTATGCCAATCATTCTATAAGATTTTTGTCGCGCCCCGACCCGTGGTCCTACTTGGCCCCACGCCCGGGGACACGCGAGGAAGACGTCGTAAAGCAACTCTAAGAAAAAATTTCGAAATATATTTTCATAAAAAGATTCACACAACCAACACGTTACCAAAACATGACTTTAAGTCACAAAACAAACTTTCTCAAATGAGTACTAAGCCACTTGGCTACAACTACTAACTTTACTTACTTAATTACAAACACAAAGATCTACTAGAAGAGATGATACAACCAAGTCACGGGTATACTACCCCAAAAGGTATTACATTTACATAATGTATCCTTTACTTACACAACCTTTCCCAAAACGTCTTACCCAAAGATCTCCTCGACGTCCTCCCTGTGTGTGTGAACTATCCCCTGGGCTCCTTCTTATCTAAAACGGTAAACAAATAAGGGGTGAGAATAAATCTCAGTAAGTTACTAAAATGCAACTACATTACATGCTAAATATGATGATCATAAAGAAACAATATTAACAAATAAGCGTATAACACATAGCATATAACATGAGAGGCTCCCTATCGCCAACCGTCCCATACCGGTTGGAAATAACGACCAACTCATCATGCAACACATAAAGCGGAAATAAACACTCATACGTGGATACTGAGCCAAGGTTCTCAACCCAAACAATAGCCATCTGAGAGGCATCCACTGAGCAGCATCGAAGAGCTGAAACGGGTTCCGGAACCAAACAACAACAACAACAACAACGGGGGGAAAATGACACAAAGTCATAACCCAAAGTGCCCAACCTTTGGCCTAAGGAAGGGGGTTAACAAGAACAAACCCTTACCTTAGCTATCTTTCTTCAACAATGGAGGTTTCTCATAGAAAATGACTTAGGAAAAGAAATGGTGGTGTGCTAAACTAAGGGGACGGAGGGAGATGAGGTAAAGGTAAGATTTACTCACTTCCTCATATAAATCACTCAAGTTTCATGTTAAGCAATTAAGACCCTAAAGTTTAATTCTACAAGGAACCCTAATATTTCCACTTCTATCACTTAACTCCCCAATTAAACTTTACTACTAACACTTAACTAACACCAATAATCAAATAAGATGTACAAATTCATATAAGATGATGCAACACATAAAATGCACACATAATTTTAAATTAAATTTATCAAAATATAAAATAAATATTAAAATAAATAAAAACGGATTTCGGGGTCGTTACACTCACTCCCCCTTAAAGAAAATTCGACCCGAATTTTAGGATTGCTTACCTCAACCCTCAAACAACCAGGGATACTTCCTCTCGATCTCCTCCCGAAGCTCCCAAGTCGACTCTTCCACGTTATGATTTCGCCACACAACTCGAACAAGGGGAATACTCTTAGTTCGCAACTCTTGAATCTTTGAATCAATAACTTGGACCGGATGCTCCTCGTATGACATATTCGGTTCAATATCCTCGGAAACCTCAGACAAGACATGAGAAGGATCATACACATACTTCCTAAGCATCGAGACATGGAAAACATTATGGATCTTGTCAAGAGAATGAGGTAACGCAAGACGATACGCTCTATCCCCAACTCTACTCAAAATCTCGAATGGGCCAATGTACCTCGGTGCTAACTTGCCTTTCTTCCCGTACCTTCGAATCCCCACTTTAGGTGAAACCTTCAGAAACACAAAGTCACCTTTCTCAAACTCGAGATCTCGCCTCCGGTGATCGGCATAACTTTTCTGTCTACTCTGAGCGGTACACAAACGATCTCGGATAAGCTTAACCTCCTCAACTGACTTGTTCACCATATCAATACCCCAAATCTTTGCTTCTCCCACTTCATCCCAATAAATTGGAGACCGACATTTCCTCCCATACAAAGCTTCATACGGGACCATCCCAATACTTGACTGAAAACTGTTGTTATAGGCAAATTCCACGAGAGGTAAATGAGAATCCCAAGAATCTGAAAAATCAACTGAGCAAGCTCGCAACATATCCTCGAGAATCTGAATAGTCCTCTCTGACTGCCCATCTGTCTGGGATGAAAAGCTGTACTGAACTTCAACTCTGAACCCAAAGCCTTCTGAAACGCTTGCCAAAATCGAGATGTAAATCTAGGGCCACGATCAGACACAATACTCACTGGGACACCGTGCAATCTCACAATCTCATTTATATACAAAGTCGCAAGCCTCTCCATCGAGTAACTAATCTCAATAGGTAGAAAATGAGAAGACTTGGTCAATCTATCCACAACCACCCAAACTGCATCAAACCTTCTTCGAGTGCGAGGTAATCCCGTCACGAAATCCATAGTAACATGTTCCCACTTCCATTCCGGAATCTCTAACGGTTGAAGTAACCCCGCAGGCCTTTGATGTTCCGCTTTCACTTGTTGACATGTCAATCATTTAGATACATAATCCGCTATCTCTCTCTTCATATTATTCCACCAAAAGTGTTGCTTCAAATTCTGATACATTTTCGTACTCCCGGGATGAATCGTATATCTCGACTTGTGGCCTTCATCAAGAACTTGACGTTTAATCCCCTCAACACAAGTACACATAACCGACCTCTAAAAGTTAACACTCCTTCGGAATTAAGAGAGAAATCCCCAAAATTGCCATCTTCGATTTTATCCACGATTTTCACCAACTCCGGATCATCCTTCTGAGCTTCTTTTATTTGTTGAATCAAAACGGGTAATACTTGAATACTCGCAAAAATAGCCCCATGCTTTGACTCACAAGGATCCCAATCTCGAGCATCCTCTAACATCTTCCACTCACGCACCATCAATGAAGCCATAAAAGATTTCCGGCTAATGGCATCAGCTACCACATTTGCTTTACCCGGATGATAAGAGATAGTACAATCATAATCCTTCAATAGCTCCATCCATCTTCTTTGCCTGTTATTCAACTCTTTTTGAGAGAAAAGGTACTTCAAACTTTGATGATCGGTAAATATCTCAAATTTGGCTCCGTACAGATAGTGTTTCCACTTGTGCAACGCAAAAACAATCTCAGCTAACTCATGTCATGGGTAGGATAATTTTGCTCACTCGGAGTCAACTTTCTCGAAGCATACGCAATCACCCTTCCGTTTTGCATTAACACACACCCGAGGCCTTCTTTAGAAGCATCGCTATAAATTACCAAATCATCATTACCATTAGGAAGCGCAAGGATAGGAGCTGTAGTCAACCTCTTCTTCAACTCTTCAAAGCTAGCTTGGCACTTGTCATCCCACAGATACGGTACATTCTTTCGAGTCAACTGAGTCAATGGAGTAGCAATTTTAGAAAACCCCTCGATAAATCTTCTATAATACCCGGCTAGACCCAAGAAACTTCGAATCTCCGTAACTGATTCAGGCCTCTTCCAATTCACAATAGCTTCAATCTTGGAAGGATCTACGGATATTCCTATATTAGAAACCACGTGCCCAAGAAAAGACACCTCCTCGAGCCAAAAAGCACACTTACTGAATTTCGCAAACAGTTGCTTCTCACGAAGAACAGATAGAACCATTCGCAAGTGTTGCTCGTGCTCCTCCTTAGACTTGGAATACACAAGAATATCGTCAATAAATACAACCACGAAGGTGTCAAGATAAGGCTTGAAAACCCGATTCATCATATCCATGAAAACAGCCGGAGCATTAGTCAACCCGAAAGGCATAACAAGAAACTCGTAATGACCATACCTACTACGGAAAGCAGTCTTAGAAATATCCTCAGAACGGATCTTTAACTGATGGTACCCACTTCTCAAGTCAAGCTTTGAAAAAGACGACTGACCCTTGGAGTTGATCAAACAAGTCATCAATATGAGGTAGAGGATACTTATTCTTTACAGTTACCTGATTCAGCTTCCTGTAGTCGATGCATAATCTCAAAGACCCATCTTTCTTTTTGACAAACAATACAGGAGCTCCCCACGGTGATACACTAGGACGGATGAATCCCCGATCAAGTAACTCTTGCAATTGCACCTTCAATTCTTTCAGTTCAGCTGGAGCCATTCTATAAGGTGCTTCAGATATAGGGGTAGTACCTGGAATCAAGTCAATACCAAACTCGATCTCTCTATCGGGAGGCATAGAATATTCAGAAGAAAACACATCAGGAAACTCTTTAACAACATTCACATCTTCTACTTTAGGAGACTTTTTAGTAGTATCCAAAACACAAGCTAAATACCCCACACAACCACGATGCAATAGCCTCCTAGCTTTCACATACGAAATAATACGAATTCCCTTACCCAAAGAAGTTGCCTCAAAAGTAAACACAGGCACACTAGGGATAGAAACGTAACCACTTTCTTAAAACAATCAACAGAGGCATGATATTTACTTAACCAATCCATACCCAAAATAACATCAAAGTCTTGCAATGGAAAAATGACTAGATCAGCAAGTAAAACATGCTCACTAATATGCACATCACAATCACGCAACACCTTGTCAGCTATCAAACAATTTCCCATAGGAGTCGACACTTCTAGCACATAAGGCAAAGACTCAAAGGAAGAATGCAATCGGGATGCAAAAGACACAGAAACATATGAATGCGATGAGCCGGGGTCTATAAGTGCACGTGCCCTTAAACTGGACATAGAAATTATACCTCCAATTACGGTGGAAGCATCCGAAGCTTGTTGTTGATTAATTGCAAACACACGACCTTGAACTTTTGGTTTTCCTGAGGCGTCCCTTTTCTGACCCTGAGACGATTCAACACCACTCCTCGATGGTTGACTCCCCAATCTCGGGCAATTTCTTTGAAAATGGCCAAGTTGCCCACAATTCAAACACTTCCCTTGTTTCTTCCAACACCGCTCCTCGCTGTGCCCTTCCCTCTGACAATAATTGCAAACTCTCTTGCTTTGACCCCCTGAGAAATTACCTTGATTTCTAACACTCGGTTGCCCTTGTGGTTTTCCTCTAAATGGGGTTAAAGTCCCTTGTCCTCCTCGATTATCATTCCTTGCGGTTGTGGTCTACCTTGCCTTCCAGCACTTGTTAATTCCACCTTCCTCTTGTGTTCTTCAATGTCGTGCTCCACTTGATAAGCTCGATCAACTGCATCTTGAAACTCTTGTAGCTTATGGGACACCAATTGAGTCCGGATCACTGTCTTTAACCCTTTCACAAACCTTGTTGCCTTTCTCTCTTCTGTTGCAATTAAATGAGTACAATACCTTGATAACTCTGTGAACTTGGCTGCATACTGAGCCACCGACATTGTATTCTGTTCCAAGCTAAGAAATTCCACTTCCTTCCGGTCTTGATCCACCCTTGGAATAAAATGTTCCTTGAACTTCCTCAGAAAATTTGCCCAAGTATAAGGTACATGAGCTTCGTCCCAACTAGCCTTCAGTGTTCTCCACCAGTACTCCGCAGCTCCACTCAACTTGTAGGTAGCAAACCTAACTCGATCTTCTTCAGTACATACTAAAACATCAAATATCTTCTCCATGGATTCAATCCATCTCTCAACTTTGGTTACATCTGGTTCACCATCATAGCCGGTTGGTTTCATCTTCAAAAACTGTTCCAGACCATACCTCGGAGGTGCACGCTCTCCTCCCTGTCTCTGATCATGGATGGTTTTCATTGCAGCCTCAAACATCCCTTGAAACATAGCTCGAGCCTCTTCCCTTACATTACCCTGGCCTGCAGTACCAGACTGTTCACCCTCATGTTCCGGCATTTTTTTCTGAGTACCTGCATAAAACACTCAACGTTACTCACTCCATACTCAACTACCCTCCTAGGTCACTTAGTCATTCTAGACCATCGACAACCTAGCTCTGATACCAACTGTCGTGCCCCGACCCATGGTCCTACTTGGCCCCACGCCCGGGACACGCGAGGAAGACGTCGTAAAGCAACTCTAAGAAAAAATTTCGAAATATATTTTCATAAAAAGATTCACACAACCAACACGTTACCAAAACATGACTTTAAGTCACAAAACAAACTTTCTCAAATGAGTACTAAGCCACTTGGCTACAACTACTAACTTTACTTACTTAATTACAAACACAAAGATCTACTAGAAGAGATGATACAACCAAGTCACGGGTATACTACCCCAAAAGGTATTACATTTACATAATGTATCCTTTACTTACACAACCTTTCCCAAAATGTCTTACCCAAAGATCTCCTCGACGTCCTCCCTGTGTGTGTGAACTATCCCCTGGGCTCCTTCTTATCTAAAACGGTAAACAAATAAGGGGTGAGAATAAATCTCAGTAAGTTACTAAAATGCAACTACATTACATGCTAATATGATGATCATAAAGAAACAATATTAACAAATAAGCGTATAACACATAGCATATAACATGAGAGGCTCCCTATCGCCAACCGTCCCATACCGGTTAGAAATAACGACCAACTCATCATGCAACACATAAAGCGGAAATAAACACTCATACGTGGATACTGAGCCAAGGTTCTCAACCCAAACAATAGCCATCTGAGAGGCATCCACTGAGCAGCATCGAAGAGCTGAAACGGGTTCCGGAACCAAACAACAACAACAACAACAACGGGGGGAAAATGACACAAAGTCATAACCCAAAGTGCCCAACCTTTGGCCTAAGGAAGGGGGTTAAAAAGGGGAAACCAATGATAGGAGCCTTATAATGTACTTGGCTCGGAGACCATTATAATCCCTATCACTGCCCAACACACACAAAAGTACCAGCTGGACTTTACATGCAAGCACCACATAGAAATACTTGCTTAAACAACAACCAGGGACAATGATTCCAATGTAGGGAACCATGCCAAACACATCAAGAAGATGAATTATTCACACATCACAAAGTGCTCAACAATGTTCACATAATCAATCACTAACATTTCACAACACTTGTGTCCACCAAGGAACCAATTCTACCACTTTAGTGATCCACTTCAAACCATCTAAGTACTTTAGGACACTACCCAAAAACTAGACCAAGATTGACCTCTAAATCCCTTAATTTGAAAACTCTCAACTCTTTCAGACAACTGGGCGGTCGCCCAAACAGGGCTGTGCGGACGCCCAAAATGCTCTGTCCCAAGAACAAAACCCTTCAGATAGATGTGCGGCCGCACGCCCATTTTTGGGCGGCGCCCACATCACCCGGCAGGCCTAAAAACTTAAACCAAATTTACTCCTTTTGTTTCACAACTCCAAATTTTCCCATACTTGCAACACTTAACTTGTGCAACTTCACAAAGGCTAAAACTCAGCTAAGAACCATACTAACACACAACAATACCATTTTCATACCACTCCCTTTGTCCCAAAATTACAAGTATACATAAAACATACCAAAACATTGTTTTATCACATATAAAGCATATAAAGCATACTTATGACCATTTTAACATTTAAAGGGGGATTAGTAACTTACCTATTTTCCGGAAAAGATGTCAAGAAAAATAATATTGATCGGTAGATATACTCTATTCAACACCTGAACATTTATATATTTTTAGATTTGGAAATGGAGTAGTAAATTAAAATAGGGAAAATTAACAAGAACAAACCCTTACCTTAGCTATCTTTCTTCAACAATGAGGTTTCTCATAGAAAATGACTTAGGAAAGAAATGGTGTGTGCTAAACTAAGGGGAGGGAGGGAGATGAGGTAAAGGTAAGATTTACTCACTTCCTCATATAAATCACTCAAGTTTCATGTTAAGCAATTAAGACCCTAAAGTTTAATTCTACAAGGAACCCTAATATTTCCACTTCTATCACTTAACTCCCCAATTAAACTTTACTACTAAACACTTAACTAACACCAATAATCAAATAAGATGTACAAATTCATATAAGATAATGCAACACATAAAATGCACACATAATTTTAAATTAAATTTATCAAAATATAAAATAAATATTAAAATAAATAAAACGGATTTCGGGGTCGTTACACTTTTCGTGATTATTATAGAATAAATCTCTAGTTATTATAGTATCTGTACATGTTACATTTGACGTACATTCTCTCATTGAGCCATATTTGGCTCCAAATGATTCTGATGCTTCTGCTGAGTTTTTTAGACAGGTGCGCAGTAACACTATTCCTGCGCAGAATATAGATCAAGCAGATTCAGAATCAGTCCATCTCATGTGCATACTTCAGATTCTGCGCAAGAAAGTAATTACTACTGATGCGCAGATGCCTTATTCCGTGCATTATGTTTTACCGCTTCAGCAAATCACACTGAAGATTCTGATACTGAAGCAAATGAAATACCCATTGATCTTCGTATTCCTATCATCTAAATGTAGGGGTTCGTACATCGAGAGCATCAAACTTTGTGGTGTAGCATTCGTTTATCTCTCATGTCGGATCAAAGAAGATTGATAGAGTGCTCCATGTTTTAAGCTGGATCGATGCTATGCAAGAAGTGCAAGAAAAGCTCATCCAATATTAAGCGCTTCAATGGGTGTTCGGAAACAAGATGGATGAGAATGGAAGCATCACCGAATCAAAGCAAGGTTGGTTGCTCAAATCTATAGGCAAGAGGAAGGAATCCTCTACGATGAAACATTTGTGCCTATAGCAAGACTTGAAGCTATCAGAATTTTTCTTAGCTTATGCTTCTCACAAGAAATTCAAGCTTTATCAAATGGATATGAAGAGCGCATTTCTCAACGGTGAACTCCAAGAGACGGTCTATGTAGTTCAACCTCCTGGATTTGAAGTTAGCAGATTTCTAAATCTTGTTCAAACTCCAGAAAGCTTTATATGGACTTCATCAAGCTCCAAGAGCATGGTACGATACTCTTTCAAAATTCCTGCTAGAGAAAGGCTTCAAGGGCGGTAAAATCGATACAACTCTTTTTATTGCCTAAGTATAATGATCATTCTTTACTCGTTCAAATCTATGTTGATGATATTATATTTGGTTCTACTAATAAGTTACTTTGTAAGCGCTTTGAAAAGCAAATGAAAAGCAAACTTGAGACGAGCATGATGGGAGAAATCACCTTCTTCCTCGGGCTTCAAATCAAGCAATTGAATAATGGCATCTTCATCACATCAAGCAAAGTACACAAGGGACTTGATCAAGATGTCTGGGCATGAAAATGTTAAAGCATACGACACTCCAATGGCCACCAGCAACAAACTTAACAGACTTAAAAGCTAAGTTGATCAGACTATATCGAGGTATGATTGACTCTCCTTTATCTTCTGCTAGTTGGCCAAGATATTATGTTGTCTGGATCTGTGCGCACTATCATGCTAATTCTTCAGAAGCGCACATAACTGCTATAAAATGTATTAGATATATTTTTGGCTCTGTTAACCTTGAACTTTGGTACACCAAAGATTCAAATTTCGATTTGCTAGGTTTTTCAGATGCGGACTACGCAGCATGCACCATTGACAGGAAGAGCACAAGTGGAACATGTCATTTCCTTGGAAATCGACTTGTAGCATGGGCAAGCAAGAAACAAGCTGCTGTGTCCATCTTCACTACTGAAGCAGAATATATTGCTACTGGAAGCTGCTGCTGCCAAATCTTATGGATGAAGCAACAACCTGTGGACTATGGGATTCATGAAGAGAATTGTCCAATTCTCTGCGATAATATGTCCACCATAGCAGTTTCCAATCCGGCCAAGCACTAATACCAAACTCAACATCTAATATCATCTCCTCAAGAATTAACGAGTGGTCTCTTGAAAGGAGAAATGGGTATGCTTAATCTTAGCTAACTTGTACATATAATTTATTGATACTAATGTATTTGCTTGATAAGTGTGCAAAATAGGTTAATTTTCATGCGCCCTGCGCAACACCTGCGCAACAAATGTCTGCGCATGAAACAACAGTTCTGAGATTTATAGAATCTCTGCGCTATCAATGCGCTGCGCATGACTATCCATGCGCAAATCATCATGGATCGCAGGTAAGTGTTCTATTCATTAGATTTTGCACATAGGTCCTTGACTGAAATGTCAACGCTCAGTCACAAGGGTACTTGTGTAACTTAAATTTTCCCGCACCTTTATTTTTTGAATTCTCTTGGGAAATTACCTTTTTACCCCTGCGCATGTCCCATTGTCATTTAATGTAAACTGCGATTAATGACAGCGCACCCTACGAATGTCTGCTCACCATTTAATGAGGAAGGTGATGCGACAGCCGTCAGCCTCTCTTCGCTGACACACGCACGCGCAAAGACTGCGCACGTGCGTCCCCCATTCGGCCACGTAACCCTGCTAACGTGCGCATGTCCTTTCACTGACTCAGCATTTATGAGGAAGTTGACTCGACAGTGACCGGCTTAGGACTTCACACCCACACGCACGCATAGGCCTGCACACGCGCGTTCCCTTTGGTGACACGTGGCATTGCTATCCTGCGCCACTGCACTTTTTCTCAAATATTTCCCCGCTATCGTGCGCCTAACCTCTCTATCCTCCTTCCCTACTTAAACCGTTTCTCTCTCTAATTCTCTCACTCTCTCTCTAACCTCTGCTCTAAACCCTCATTTTTCGTCTCCTTCTCTTTATCTTCAACCTCAATTTTTTCCTTCCTCAAACCATTTCAATGGCGCCTAAGAAAACCAAAACTCAACAACCCGAAATCATCATCTCCGACTCTTCTTCTCACTCCAATCCTGGGAACTCTCAGAACGAAGAAGAAGAAGAAGAACTAGAACAACAATTGGGGCATCCCACCGTCAATGACATGGTATGTTTCACTATAACTCCTTACTTTTCTCCATTGTTGATCTTGGAGGTCTCAAAACTCCCTTTTTCGATTTCTCCCTTATTGTTAATCATTTGTGAAATCGTTGGTTGTTACATGTTCGTATTTGCCTGATCTACTCCTTCATATAGTTTATTTTATCAATGGTCGTTACATGTATTTTTCGTCAATATCTGAGCTCCGTAACTTCCATGGCAGACGAACTGTTTTTCTTGATTTCTGGGTTTATTATTCAACTGTTGACTTTATGCTTTATATAGTTTAAATCGTCTGGTCAACGCGGTCATTTCGATATGCATTTTGTTGAATTTTGTCAACTTTTGTTTTTCGGTGTTCTTAGGTGTTCTTCATGTTCTTGAATATTCTTTCTTATTTTTCACATTTTTTTTAATTTTATTTGAACAATTGATATATCTCTAAGTATTTGTGTTCTGCGCATAGTTTTCTGCGCATATAGTTTTATCTAATTTTCTGCGCACACTTCTTTACAAGTATTTATTCTCTCTGCGCATGATCCCTTTCTGCGTATGCATTCTTATTTTATGCGCATCCTTTTCATATTCTCTGCGCATAAATATTTTGCTTATCATGGAACTTGTGTGCCAAGGTATATCTGCATTATTTGCAAATGCGCACAGCTCCATGTGCAATAGGTTGTCTAATTCTATCCATTGTTTTACGCAGGGACACATTTACTTCATACCTGGTTGGGAACTAATTTAGGCAGATCTTTCTCTAGACGCAGTTGGACGTCGTCTGCTGCACCATCTCAGTTCCTCTGGCATTCTTCTGTTATTCACTCTTAATCAATCCTTCATAGTGCCTGCGCTAGTAGATGAATTCTTCAAGACAGCAAAAGTTGTCCCGGCACAACTTGAAGGAAAGCCAACGGAAATGATCATGGCCACTATACAGCACAGTGATGTAATGGTTCATCCTAACCACATTCCCAGTCTCCTAAACTTCAACGTTGATAATACTTCAGTCAACTATGATGAGGTTCATCAAAATGCACTTGCACAGAAGCTTATTGGCATCCCTTCTCTAAACAAGAAGTGGCCAATGCATAACAGAAAGGAATTTGGTGAGGTGATGTATCACATGTGCACCATCATTGGAGATTCTCTCAACTACAAGAATAGGAATAATGGGCATTTCATCTCAAAGCAGTGGGAATACTGCGCAGCCATCTTCAACGAAGTTCAACTCGACTGGCCGCAGATTATCTACAATGAGATTGTGAAGGGAATGACCAGCTATGACAAGAAGCTGAATGCAAGGAAGACTAAATACCGAACTCACTGCAGATTGCTAACTAAACTCTTATTGACCTATGGCGAACTGGCCACCTTTGTTGAAGAACAGTCAATCAAGAAGCAGTCTTGTGACGCAAAGTACTACTCCAGAGTGCATCTCCAGAATTTGCGCAGTGAGATCGGTAACACTGAATACTATGAAATCTGGCTGTCTGATTCTGCTCCCAACAAGGAACCTTAGATAGGCCTAATCCCTGTGGCCAAGTCCAAAAAGAGTGCAGGTAGATCTCTACCTGATGCTGTGCAAGAAGCCTCAGAAGATGCGTATAAACGCAAGGGGAAGGGCATTGCTACGCCTAGTGGCAAAAAGATCAAGGACATTCCTTTGGTTCAATCCACCAAAGGTATTTCATTCAATGAGGCAGACCCTAGAAGCAAACCAGCTCCTGCTCCCTCAAAGCCAACCACAATGAAGCGCAAGGCTGATTTTCATGGTGATTCAGATGATGCTGCAGTTCAGGGGAAGCAAAGGCATGAAGCTACTTAAGAAGCTGTCCCTAGATATCGCACATGTTTCTTCTCGTCTAAAGCAGAAGGTGCGCCACAGCGCAAAAGGATTGAAGAAGCGCCGCACTCATTCTGAAGCCTCTGACAGCAGTGAACTTTATCCAGTTAAAACTTCATCTACAGCTCCTGAGATTCCTACTTCCTCTTCGGATGAGCTGCGCCAGATCGTGCAAGCCTTGCATTCTGTTCAAGCGAATCAAGTTGCTACGCAGTTGCAGCTGAATCAACTCCTTACTGCTCAAACTGCTTTGTTGTACCGTCTAGATATGCAGCGTTTGGAGATTGATACCATTAAGGGGGAGAAAGAGAAGGAGGAAGCAAAGGCAAAGGCAAGTGCAAAGGAGGCAAATGAGAGCACGGAGAGTGCTAAGAGTGCAAAGGCAAGTTCATCTGATCATCTCTCTGAGCCTGCGCAAGAAAAGGCGCAAGAACAAGTTCATATAACTTTGGATCAACTTATCCTGGACTCCCTGAGAACCATCAGCGCCCAGCTCGAAAATGTCAGCGCACTACTCGATAATGTGTGCACCTTTGGAGCGATTGATGGTGGATTCAGGGATATACTGAAAAAGCTAAAGAAAACCCTCGCAGATGGGTTACTTAAAGGATTTGATAATCTTCAAGCTCAGATGGAGAGGATTGGACAAGGAAGCTCTGCGCATGGAAGTAAGATCAATATTGAAGAAGTGCGTAAATGCATTACTAAGTCTATGACAGATTTGTCTTCTACGTTCAACGCCAAGATGGACTACGCAATGCTAGATATTCAAGCCAGCGTCAACACTCAGTGCCTTCATACTGACACAAGACTGGAAGCTACGCAGACTGCCATCCAGACGGACTGTAGAGCAAAGTTCAGAGAGCTGGTTGATGACAATGCCGATATGCGCAGAGGCATGAACACTTACGTTGGCAAAGCTGTTGAGTTCCAGGATAAGTTTCAAGATTTAAAGGTGGAACTCATGAACAAGTTCAACAGCCTCCAGAACGAGCTGCGTGAAGCTCTTTGCCGCATCAGAATAGACTAGGCTTCCTTTGTAAGTATTTTGCTCTATTGTTTTTTTGAGATCTCTTGTTCTTGTTGCGCATACTTTTTGTTTCGTGCGCGTTTGTTTTTGTGCGCACTCTTTTGTTTTTCCTCTTTAAAGCTTGTACTCTGTAACTGATAATCCTTCAAGTTTTAATGAGAAGAATGCATCATTATGCTTTCACAAAACCTTGTTCAATTCAAACCATTCGTTTGTGGAACATTGAATACATTATTACTTAAACTCATGCGCATAATCTTTGCTGCTCATGTTTTCTACGCATGATGTTTAAACATTCAGTTTAAACGCATACTTAAAACTACATCTCATTTTATTTGTATGTGCTGGATGATATTTCTATCTTGTAAGTTTTAATCTTTTGGATAGATTAGAAATCTATAGCATAGGCCAGTGTGTGCATTGACTTGAGGCATGATTTACCATTTTCATTTTTTATGGACATGTTATTATCAAGTACAATGGATTGTCTTTGCTATAGTAGGTAATGTCATCAATCATTTAAGGGGAGATTGTTGGGTATGCTTATCACTTAACCCTCCTACATTTGTTAAAACTACACCTCATGTAAAGAAGTTTATAACTTCAATTTTTAGCCAAGTCCTTTTTATAGTATAGGCTTAGATTATAGGACTTGAAGCTATGAAGGATCTAAGATTTCCTAAGCAGGATTCATTTCACTGCGCAGGATGTTCTCTGCGCAGGTCGCAACTACGGATAGATATCTTGTGCAGCATTTGACCCTGCACAGTTTTCAAGGTCTTATTCCCTAAACTCTGAAGAGATCTTTTAGTGACCAAGCATGATGCGCATGCTGCCCATGCGCAGCCTCCATGCGCGCCGGCAATGCGCATGCCTTTGTGCGCGATCACTCAACCTTGGTCAAATTCCTCATCTCCTGATCTCATATTCTAGAAGCTTGGAAAGCGACAAGACAAGCTACGCGTTTTGGATTGAGTCAGAGTGCTGAGGTGTGCACAAACGACAAAATAAGCACACTCAGCAAAACCATTGGTGGAGACACGCTTCAAAGAAATATTTCAAGTGAAGACAGTTGTCAACCTTCTAGAAGAAGATTTGAATTTGGTCTTCATGCTTAGTCTTCAACGGGTACAAAGAACACCTGCGCACCAACCATATTGTGCCAGCTCATTGTCCTTGCTCTGTCTCCAACGGCTATAAAGGACACCTGCGCACCAATCATATTGTGCCAGATCATTGTCCTTGCTCTGTCTCCAACGGCTATAAAGGACACCTGCGCGCCAATCATATTGTGCCAACACATCGTCCTTGCTCAGAGCTCCAACGGCTAGTTTTTGAAGCTCAGCTATAAATAGCCTGCTCATTCCCTTTTCCAAGTTTCTTAAGCTTGCATGCTTCAAGAGTTCGAGTTTCATGCTTCATTGAGAAACCTTGAAGATCTGAAGACTGTTGCTCAATATTTACAGATTCCTTAGAACAACCATCAAGATCTTCAAACCTTCAAACTCCTGATCAAATCGCAAAGCCCTATATCACCAGAATTCTTGGTGCTCTTCATCTTTCATATTCATAGAGCCCAGAATTTCTGTCACACACACACCTCTTGAAGCTTTGATCATTTTGATCTAACTTCTTGAGATACACCGGTTTAGTCTAGGATTTGTTCTTCATAGATAATAGATCTTGAGTTAGTATTGAGCTCCAATGTTGTTATTTGTAATACTCACTCATATTATAAGATCTCCATTAGAAATCCAAGACTAACCATCTTGGTAGAGGATGTAGATCTTTCATCGATCGAACCTCTCCAAATAGCGTGTTCATTATAATTACTGCATATTTCCTGCTTAACTATTTATGAACTTCTTTGTTTGATCTTTCAGATTGCTACACTTTACTGTTGTAATTGTTATTGCTCATTTGCCTTAGAACCATTTTTGCGCCACTCTTTAGCCTCAAACTTAGCGCGTGCGTTTCTATCTCTGCGCAGTATACCCTGCGCAGAGCTGCTTTAAATTTCCGCTGTGCATTTCACACTCTTGCTGCGCGCTATACTTAACCAAAATAAGAGTTGTGCGCATTTGCCATTGATTTGCAAAAGGGTTTGAAAAGAATTTTAAAACGCTATTCACCCCCCCCCTCTAGTATTTTTCATACCCTTGTTGCCCCTTTGGGACCAACAGAAGCGTTGTATAAAGGGAAGGCATTGGCGTAATTGCGAGTATTGTCTTCTTAAACGGCTTGCTTCTCATACTCAATCGCTTGTTCTTTGAAATTACCGTACATCTTGGATCATATATGAATTGAAATTGAATAAAAACCCTAATGATTTGGGGGCCAAAGGGGTTGAGAGTTGGATTGGGAGGAATAATTTGGGGGTCAAAGGATGGATTGAATGGAGAGAGAAGATGAATAGCTGATCAATTTGGGTTCATGACTGAGATTTGGTTGATTTTGAAACTCTAGATTTGAGTTTGATTTAGAAACCCTAGTTTGTGTTTGAATTTGATTTTGGAATTGAATTTTGGGTTAATTTTTGAAACGAGAATTTGGCTGTCTTGGTTGGTTTATAACGGTGCTAACCAAGTGAGGGCACGTGCCCAATTTTTGTCAAAAAAAAAAAATTAATGGTTCCTTCAGTGGGGTGAGCGCATTGCAAAAAAAAAAAAAAAAAAAAAAAAAACTTTAATGACCACATTTGAAAAATATTTGTACAGTGTCGTTATGTTTTTAACACCAATTAAAAAACTCGGTTAAATTGTTAATAAACTAAAGTACGTAGGTGACATTAAGAGTTTTGACAGTACAAGTGGGAAGTTGCAATAATCTGATAGTACGGAAAAATAACTCATATAAGATCCCTCTCTACTTTCATATCTCTATACTTAATTTTCTTTCTCTCTCTCTTGGCTCTTTCTCGCTCTAAATTTCAGTACTCTCTCTTTCACCAGATTCAGTTCCATCGCCGCCGATCACTGTTTTCTTGCTCTCGCCTTTTTCTCTACAATAATGTTCCCAGGTTTTCTAGGTACGTTTATTTATGTGTTTTATTTCTCTAGTTTGATCACATAAATAAAATAAGTATAATACAGTAATCTTAAATAAATTCCCTCTGTTGGATTTTTCTGCTCCTTTGTGTTTAAACATTCACCATGTACCAAAAATTTTAATTCTATAGTTTTTTTTTTGTAAATAAATCTTCTTTAAAAACCAATAAAATAAATAATATATTCTTCCTTTTTTCATCCCTCACAATCTCCCATAGTTCTGTTTATGGACATTTTTGTAGTAGTCATTTGGGGTTACAATTTTATATGATGTGGGTTAGTCGATTTCAAGTTGAAAATTAAATTAAATTAAATTAAATTAAATTAAATTTCAATTCGATTATTTCTTTTTTACTTTAGTGATGGGGGGTCAATTTACATGGGTTTGTGTTTTTGAAAAAGGTTGGTCTTTTACACAGCAGGTATAGAAATTTGTGCTTCTGCAACTGCAATGTAACAGATTTAGTAACATTATGATTCCTAATTTCGTCCCTTTCTTCTCTTTTCCAGAATTTCAACCATTTTTCATCAAATGTGCTTTAATTTAACTTCCCTCCATCCACAACAAACATAGTATTTTTTTTTTATAAAACAATTTTCTGGAAAACAATTATTTAAAAAAGAAAATTGAATCTTTTATAAAACAATTTTCTTGGTTGTATCATTGCTTGTGGTTTTTGGGTTCTTCTTTTTGGAAACTCTCTTGGCTTTTTAAGCTTTAGGCGGGCAATTTTTCTGAGTACATGTTAAAAAGTTTCCTTTTTATGGAAATGATATATATTCCTTCCGTCCCACCCGGATTAGGATTTTTTAGTTGGGCACGGGGGATTAATGAAATGATATACTCCTATACATTCATCATACCCCAAAAAAGATGATTAAAAATAGTGAATATTTTATGTAGATAATGATAAACCTTAATAATTCGAAAACCTTTCTGTGTTGGATATTTTTGCAGTGATTTGATCAAGATTGGATTGTGGGGGTTTTTTTTTTTTTTTTTTATCTGTAATGGAGGGTGATACATATTCATCAGGGCTTGGAAATGGGACCCACCAGATTGATGGAAGGGTAATGCAGTCATTTCAAAAGAGTTTTGTACAAGTGCAAAACATTTTGGATCAGAACAGATTGTTGATTAATGAGATTAATCAAAATCATGAGTCCAAAATTCCAGATAATTTGAGTAGAAATGTGGGTTTGATTAGAGAATTGAACAATAATATTAGGAGGGTTGTTGATCTTTACTCTCATCTTTCTACTAATTTCAGCAACTCCATGGATGGTTCATCTGAAGGTGACTCCAAATCTGATACCAAAAAGAGGACTAGGCCTAGTTAGAATATCATCACTATTTTCTTGATTCAATGTAACAAGAAAAGTAGCTGGATGCAGCACCAATAGTCGATTTGTTACTCAAGATTTCGCAAAGTTTGTCTCTCTTTTTGTTTTGGGCTTGGAGATTATCTACGTTGTTGGGTCCCGTCCCACATTTAGTTCGAACAATTGTTATCGCACAATACACTGTTGGGTCCCGTCCCACATTTAGTTCGAACAATTGTTATCGCGCAATACATTAGAGGTAGACTTGGTCAAATTGACATATGCCACAGAAGAGCAACAAATCTATGTTCTAAATTGTTTGAGCCGAGGTAGTGTTTTTCCCAAGAAAAACAGGAATAATTTTTCCAAATCTATGTGACTTTGTAAATGTCTGTAACTGTGGATCTAATTTGAAATCAATCAAAGAGCCTGGTCCATGATCTCATCTTCTGATCCTGATTCTGTTATTGTTTTAGAATTTTCATGGTTATTTATTCTTTGCATTTAAAAGCTCATGTAGATGTAAACTTCTTCCGTCTTATTTTAAACTTCAAAAAATAGTTGGCTATAAAAATTAAAAAAAAAATTGATACTCCCTCCGTCCCTCTTTAATCTACAAAAATTATCTATTTGGTTGTCCCACTTTAACTTACAAAATCCTAAAATAAAAATGTTTTAATACTTTTAAAATGGTGGAACTCATTTGTCATACTCATAACAACTATCCACTAACTATTTTCTATCCCACTCAACCATCTACACTCACAACACATCATCTTTTTCACTTTTTCTTTAATTAATGTGTCAAACTCATTTTTGTAAGTTAAAGAGGGACGGAGGGAGTATGTTGTAAGTGTAGATGATTTGGTAAGAGAGAGAAAATTGGGTAAAGAATAGCTAGTGATAATTGTTGTGAGTATGATATGTGAGGTATACAAATAAAGAAGTATAAAAATGATTTTTTTTTAAGATTTTGTAGTTCTAAATGAAACAATTAAAATAAAAAAAAATGAAATTTAAAATGAGACATTTGGCTTCTTGTACTATACTGTACTCCATGATTAATTTATTTGTATGTGAGGAACTGAAAAACCATAAATACATTTCTGCAGAGATGCTCTGAAACAATAGAGAGGGTAGAAAGAGAAGCAGCTTTATGATAAATCTTTTTGAGTTCCCAATCACAAACCACCACATAACAGAATCTCAGAGAAGAGTTGATGGCCTTTCCACCCATTTTAAATTTATTATTTTGTTGTACTTTTATTTTATTATTTACATTTTTTTTTCTTTTAGTGGTAATAGTAGGCAATGAAAATATCTCAAAGTGTAGTGAAAGGGAAATAAATATACTCACTTCGACCCATTTGAAGCTTTAATTTTTACCCAAATGGGTGTTTCATTAGAAGCTTTATCATTTTTTAAAATGGTAAAAAATGTAGGTTCCACTTGTCATACCCACTAACTTTTTTCTCTCACAGACTTAAATTATGGGGCCCACTTGTCATACCACTAACTTTCCCATCTCACATATTTAAATTGTAGGCCTCACTTGTCATACCCACTAACTTCTTCTCTCTCACAATCATTCTTACACTCATCATTTTTTTTAATTTGTGTGTCATCATCAAAATGGTGAAACTGCAAATGAGACGGATGGAGTATAAAAAACAATTATTGGGTGAATAAGAGGTAGATTGGATAGGGGTGGGTATAGTTCAAAACAAAAGTGACCATGAGGAGACAGCTACATCTAAATGTTTAACAGTGACTCCCAACAACATGACAATAGTCCAAAAAATAAGGTTTTTTTTTTTGTTTTTTTATTTTTTAAGTAAGTTCATACTCCTTCCGTTCCTTCGATTTAAAATGTTTAGTTTAATTTGCATGCTTATTGAGAAATTAAGTAAAAAACAAAGAAAAATGGTTTAACAAAAGTAGGGAGGTAAGGATATAATTGTCCTAAACACTATTCATAAAGCAAATGAGTGAAAAAGAAGTTAGGTAAGTATTGGTTTCTTTTGTAATAAATTAACTTTTTGAGGGCAAGATTCTACAAAGAACGGTTTATATTTTGTCATTTATGAAAGGGCTAATCTCACTTTACTACCCTATTTTACATGTTGTTTCACTTTGGGGCCTATAGTTTTATTTTTCTCACTTTAGGGTCTGAACTTCTATTTTCGCATCAATCTAGGGCCTAAACAAACATTCCGTTATATTTTGAATAGAAAGTTGATATATCACATCCTAACACCTATTTTCTCTTGGGCATTTGATATTTTCACAAACATAATGGTTAAACCAAAATAGTTTGGCAGTACACCCAAATCAATCACAGGTTCATTAGCTTTGGTTTGATTTGAGAATTTAGGTGATATTGTTGCTCAAATTATCACGCATTTTAATGCCAAGAGTGATGAATTGACTCATAAGTTTTCTTTAAGTCACTCTGCTTGTGTTCTGATAGTACTCTTTTGATATTTGGGTGATTCTTAAATTAACTTTTTTTCATTCAAAAATTTGGGGAAATTAGAATTTTATAATTTTAATAATTATCTCAAGGAAAAAAAATAATACTGCTGTTTTTTGTAATCGTTTTCCCAGTTAATGTGTGATAACTAGTTTATGCTTGATGTTGCTACTTTCTTTCTAAGTTATAGCCATACGCAGGAAAAGAAATAATAAAAAAAATACTCAAAATTAAAGGAACTTTCATATTGACTCCTAAACCGTTTGTTTGGGTCTATTAAATTGTAGGGGAAATATTTTTTTTAAATAAATAAATAAGAAGGAATTACTTTATAAGTTTTTTGTTTGGAACAATATTTCATAAGTCGAGAGTTTGAAAGCTTAAATATACTAATGTCTTGAAAAGACAAAAAAAAAAAAAAAACCAGAGAAAATGGATTTTAGATGGTAACTTTCCGTTTAAAATCTAACAAAACTCTTGCCAGGACTCTGAATTGATACAAAAGCGATAGTCTGGGCCCCAAAGTGAGAAATATAAAACCATAGGCCCCTAACCGATATAACATGTAAACATTGGGGTAGTAAAACGAGATTAACCCTTTATGAAATAAAGCAAATAAAAACTTTAAACTGTGACAGACTAAAAAGAAAGTAAAAACCTTAAACTGGGACGGAATAAATATTTAATAGAGTTTTGGTGTATAAGAGTATATATTTACATATTAAGGCAAAAACTTGGGTGAGACGGATCCACCCATGGATCATGCACACCAACCCTCCCAGGTGACCCTCCCAGCTGTCTTTCTTGCCTTCCCATCACGCGACACGTGTCGCCTTAAAAAAAATAAAAACTCTCAATAACTTTAAAATGCTATATCTTGAGATTCTTAAGTCAATTTTTTTATAAAAAAAATACCGTTATGTTCGTCTCAACGAGACGAACAAAACTAGATAGGTCATGATATGGTTTAATTTTTTTTTTTTTTTTTAAAGAAACATACTTTTTAACACACAAAAAAATTGAGTTGCTCGTATCCTGAGATGTAACACTATGTTCTGATAAAAGTAACAGTTTCATCTTCAAAAAGTATCACTTTTTACTGTTAAATGTAACATCAGTTTTGCAAGAAAAATTAAATAGTTTAAAAGTTTTTGTGGTTAATGGCTTCCTCTTTTGCCAAAAGTGATCGGTTTATTTCGTTATAACAACTTAGACCTATGGCTTGAAAAGGAAGTAATATTTGAAGTATAACAGAGTGCATATATGATTATAATTTTCTATATAAATGAATGTAACATTTTTTTTTAGTAAATGTTACTTTTTTTCTTTTTTTATTAAAAAAAGTAAAATTCATGTATATAATAGGATTTGCATTTCTATTAGATGTAAAACCTTAGAAAATTGATACAATTGAGAAAAAAAAGGTTATATTCATTTATTATAAAATGTAACATTAGTTTAGTTGCCAATCTTATGTTATTTTTAATCTATTTTAACAAAACTGTGGTACATTTTTGAAAGAAAAAAAGTATTACATATGAAAAACAAAAGTGTTACATTTCTTTATAAAAAGTGCTACTTTTGCTGCGAGTAAAAAATGGCAAGGAAAAAAAGTTGGAGGGCAAAAAAAAAAAAAAAACTTGGTTCGGCTCGGAGTGCTCGGCGGCTCGGCTTGGCTGTGAGACCGTCTCATAAGAGTCCAACCCACATATTACTATTACTAGTGTATGTTAGGGATGGCCAAACCGGACCGGAACCAGACCGGAGAAGCACAGAACCGGAGCAAACCGGCGAATAAACCGGAACCGGAGTAACCGGTACCGCCATTCATCCGGGCCGGTTACGATTCACATAAATGGCAAACCGGACCGGAAATCCCTTGCTTTTCAATAATTTTTAACATGTTTATTCATTATTGTATGATAAAAAAAATGCGTGGAACCGGACCGGAACCGGATTGTGGTAACCGAAACCGGTGTAACCAAAGACCGGCTAAGGTTCACATAAATGGCGAACCGGAACCGCCGGTTCCGAACCGAAAACAGAACCGGCGTTGGCCATCCCTAGTGTATGTGTGTACTATAAAGAAAGATGTGGAGCCTGTTTTGGCAAAAAAATACAATGAAATCCAATGGTAGAGAGAAAGAGAAAGCGTGAATTGGATTTTGATTAAGCTAAGGAGTGTGCCGTGGAATGTAAAAAAGGGTTATGAATATAGTATGAATGACACGATCGTGTAACGAGGAAAACCTTTGAGATAATAATCTCTTAGGAAAAACCTCGGGAGGTGATTATGAGCACCTACCTTCCCTAACAATTGTATTGATTTTTGTATCGGTTACAAAGGTGTGAACAATGGAGGATTACAGAATTTTCAGAGTGAGAATGTGTGTGAGAAGTGTCCCCCAAGGTCTTTTAAATACAAATTAAAAGATAATAAGACTAACAAACTATGCTAAAAATCCGGGGGGGGGGGGGGGTCTATCCTGATGAATATTTGACTTGGTCTCATTTTTTGTTGAAGTATGTCTTTTGATCACGTTCTTTTTATCAGCTGTAAACAAATAATTAGTTAGGGTAAATATAAATACTTATCGATAATTCTGCCAGAGGTGAAGATGTCAGCATGTTGATCAAGATGTCGCCGTCTTGAAAATATACCCATAACCAACTGTCTTAAAATCGTGGGGATCCAATCTATCTCTAACCAACTCTTGACCAAGTCTATCCCTTCGTTGATATACGTTGATCACGAAGACGTCCATATGCTGGCAGTAGTCAAAGATGTTGTCCATTTAAAAATGTAGCCACAACGAGCCAATGTGTGGAAAAGCAAACATTTAAATCGTAAATGTAAATTTAGAAGTAATCTGTTAATTCATACAGGATTACATTTTTAATTTCGTACTTTACACTGAGCAGAATATAGACTTTGTATATATTTTCGAATCGAATAGTGCTCACTGGTGCTATTATATAATAAGAATAAAATTACAAATTGGATCAAGTATCACAACAATATTTACAACAATTAAGATTGTTTAGGGTTAACGTGGCTAAAAATATACTCCCTCCGTCCTATTTATTTTGGCCACATTTGATCTTTTTAGCCAACACAAGTGAACTTTACCTAAACATTAATCTCAATCTAATCAATAATCATCCTAGTGAAATTCTAAAAAATTGTCATTGATAATCTCTTAATGATTCATCAACAACAATTTTTAGAGTTTCATTAGGATGGTTAGATTGAGATGAATGTTTATCAAAGTTTACTTATATTGACCAAAAAAAATTAAACGTGGTCAAAATAAATGAGACGGAGGGAGGGAGTATGAGAGGTTGGTTTGGTGGGTCCCGGTCCCGTTGTAACAAAACAAGCCAAGACAAATTAAACATGTGAAAGTGGGAATCTACTTTATTTTCAACAAGTTCCTTCCTTTTGTCCCATCTTTTTAATTTTATGCCCATGCTTGGACTATCCAAATATCACCTTCACTGTTTAGAAAGCGGGCTGCTGGCTATTTGGCAACCTTTATTCTGGTCATCTTTGTAATTTAGTACTCGAGAATCAAAAGCGTTTGGCTTAGCGGTACGAGTGAGTGTGTAAAGGGTTTTGTTTAAGAGAGGTCATGGGTTCGACTCACCTTAACGAGATGTGGAGAACTCTGGATTCAGTTGTAAGTTTGTGTTTTCCATAGGTGAAACTTGTAGAGGAAGCAATTCCCATAATCACGGTCTCATTTACAGCCTCCTCTTATTGAACCATCTCGAGAGCTTTGTGCGAGACGCTAGTACAAACAATACTAGAACACTGATTCTTGATTCTGTTGTCGGAGACGGAGACGAAATCAGAAAACCCCAATTTTGGCTCCAAGTTGTTGATGATCAAGGAAATGTCAATTGAGCACCAGCCGATGTCATGGTTGTCAAGTGTTTGGTGCGGGAAAGAGTCGTTGAGGGACAGAGGTGAGGTGCAATTTTTCCACTTTCAGAAACAAAATTGCCAAAGTGAGATAAAATTTTTGAAAGCTAAGAAAAAAAATTAAAACAAGTTTAGCACGATTTATTCAATTCGGAAAATTTAAAAAAAAAAATATACTCTCTCAGTCCCATTTTAAGAGTCAAAAAATGAGTGTGTTCAAGAATTAAGGAAAATGTGATGAGTTGTGAGTGTTGATAGTTGAGTATGAGAGAGAAAGTGGGGTAGAGAAGAGTTAGTGAATACTCCCTCCGTCCCACTCGAATTAGGATTCTTGGTCAATCTAATTGTAATTTGACCAATATTTTGAAGAAAAATAATTATCTTAATGAAAATCTAAAAATACTTATTGAATTTATTAGTAGCCGTGATACAATAAGACATGGAGTATCATTTTGTGAATTTTAATAACAAAAGTTGTATGAAAGTTATCTAATTTTAAGTTTCTAATTTTTGAGAATTATAAATAAAAATAACATGGTATTATTATTAATAATATCAATATTATAATATTTTATTTTAATTTTGCAATGTCCTCTTGAAAAACCCTAGCCGCCTCCTTTCCTTTTTCTCTTTTGGGAGAAACCCTATTCACTTTCCTCTTCACTGTTCAATAATAGTGGAAATTTCTGAATATGTTGATGACGAGGATGGTAATAAAAATACAGAAGAATGATGTAATCTTTTCGGTCCCTTCATCTCTCTTTGACTCATTTGTCGTTTTCTATCGTCCCAAAAAGTTTTTCATATTTCAATAATTTAGGTTTAAATGTGCGTAAACACAAAATGGTTAATAAAACAAATGTTCTTATTCTTAAAAAGTTTGAATAATCAAACGTAAAAATCATTTTGGTACGGAGGGAATATTAGCTTTCTCTTTTCGATAAATCGTTAATTATGTTTTTGCTTTATGCTTTCATTATATGCTTCCTTCTTATGTAATTGAGCTTTTTTTGTTACTGTATCAGAAATTCTGATACACCTACATACATGCTTAAGGGGGCGGCGGCCCCCGTTTGTAAAAAAAATAAAAAATTTTATTAGTGCAATTTTTGTAAACTTTAATTAGATTAGTGCAATAAATTAAACTTTACCCCCCTTTTAGAGAAGAAAAAAACACACTAATTTTTTTCTTGCCCTCTTATACTAATAAAATTTATTTTGCCCCTTTCAAAAAAAATTCTGGGTCCGCCACTGATCAGAATAAAAAAAAATCTCCTCCGTCGAAAGTATTTACTTTCTCTCTTTCTTGGAGAGCCCATGCCTTCTCTCATATTGTTGAGAGCTTTTGTGCGATTCTTGAATTATCTGTTGTCAGGCTCGTCTCAATAATTGCAGGGGCCCTGAGCTAAATATGAAAGTGGGGCTTTAGTACTTCAAAAATTTATAAAAATGATGGCAATAATGTTGAAATAATATATAAATAATTCATTTAAATAAAAATATATTAAAATAAAATCAAAATTTCTAATTAAGATTTGGAAAAATAGATACTAAACATAAAATGTGGGAGGAAAATCCTAAAAGATAAAATATACGAAAAGCCCAAGTTGGCTAAAAGATGTCCATAATTAAAATGAAAGGAAAAAAGAGAGGCCTGTAAATTAAAATCAAAGGAGATAGGAGAGCCCAAGTAGGAAGACTAAAAAAACCGTTTCGGTTTAAGGTTTTTAGTTTGACTTTGTACGCTTATTAAGGAATCAAAACAAACTTGAGTCAATAAGAATAGTGGGCGAAGGATATAATTGTCCATTCATAAAGCAAGTGGGTTAAAAGTAGATTGGTAAGTGGTGGGCTTTTTGTAATATATGAACTTTATGAGGACAAAAGTGTCCAATTAAATGGGAGAGAACATAAATACGATATCCTATAGGCCACTTGCGCTTTGTGTGATGTATCCTCGAGTTAAATATTTGTATACTATGTGAAAATTGTAGGGCCCTTTAAAATTATTATGCCCTGTGCTATTGGTTTGCTTGCAAAGGGGTAGTAACTCTAGGGCCCTTCAATACAACCTTATATTCTAAACAAGGACTTAAGAGATCAGTAATACCAGAGACACCCCTCACTTGCAAAAAGACTGAGTTGCCCTCTTATAACTGACATATAAGAGTCATTTTTTTTAAATTTTAAGAAAAAAATATAATATTATTTGGTCAAATCCCGGTCAAACTCTTATAATTGATATATAAGTCCAACAAAAATTCACTTTTTTTCAAAATTTAAGAAAAAAATAATAATATTATTCATTCAAATCCCGGTGAAACTCTTATAACTAACTGACATATAAATATAACAATTAACATATAAGAGTCAATTTTTTTCACTTTTTTCAAAATTTAAGAAAAAAATAGATATTATTTGGTCAAATCCCGGTCAAACTCTTATAACTGACATATAAGTCCAATAATTAATATATAAGAGTAAAAAAAAATCGTTTTTTTCTACTTCTAAGAAAAAAATATATTATTCGATCAAATCCCGGTCAAACTCTTATAACTGACATATAAGACCAACAATTAACATATAAGAGTCAAAAAGTTTCACATTTTCAACTTTTAAGAAAAAATATATTATTTAATCAAATCCCGGTCAAACTCTTATAACTGACATATAAGACCAACAACTAACATATAAGAGTAAAAAAAAAAAAATCATATTTTCAACTTTTAAGAAAAAAAATATATCATTCGATCAAATCTCGGTCAAACTCTTATAACTGACATATAAGACCAACAATCAACATATAAGAGTCAAAAAAAATTTACGTTTTCCAACTTTTAAGAAAATAATAATAATATTATTCGATCAAATCCCGGCAAACTTTTATAACTGACATATAAGACCAACATTAAGATATTAGAGTAAAAAAATCATTTTTTTCAAGTTTTAAGAAAAAAAATATAATATTATTCGGTCAAATTCCGGTCAAACTCTTATATCTTGACACGCCCCAAGTCCCGAGATTCCCTAATAGAACCTCGAACCTGGTGCGCGTAACTAACAAGAAACAAGAAACTAACGGGAAACAGGAACAATACCTGTTAAAAATAAAACTGACATGATATATATACTCAAGAGTAGGGAGCTAAGATAGCTCACACGAGTTCTAGACCAAGAAAATTAAAACCAAACAAGGTTACATACAGCGGAAGACATGCCTAGCAAATAAGCTGGCATCAAGAACTGTCTAGGGACAACAAATACTACCCCAATACAAACCCAGAGTTTAATTAACTCATACAAGATCATCCTTACCAAAATATAAAAGGACACTAACTTCGAAAAAGAATATCCTGCTGAGTAAATTCCCAGCTAAGTCGAGCCTCACTGCGTACTATCCCCTGCTTTCCTTGGGGGGGAAACAATTAAACAAATAAAGGGTGAGATAAATCTCAGTAAGCTATTAACATGCAATTATATGTCATGTTATCATGCAATACAAGTAGATACTCAACTAAACATATATCAAGTATCATCAAGTAACAAGTATAGGAGAGGCTAAGCCAACCCAACAAGTAATCAAGCTCAAGAAAGGTTCAGGTAACAAGTAGTCAAGTAGTTGAGAGGCTAGACCAACTCACCAAGATGCACATAGGCCTATCACGCATTTTTACCTAAATCCTTCCTTATTCCTCCCAAGAATACCATTTGTTTTCGATGCTTTTCTAGCTAAGGACAACCAAGAACAAGAACAAGAAACTGTTGCAGTATATAAGAAGACCTGGTAACCAGTGTCATCCACAAGAACAAGATCCACGTGGTGTTCAAGACAGGAGTTTAGCATTCACTTAAGTCAGGCTTATTGCTTCAACCAAGGAAGCTATGCCCTTACTATGGCCGGTAGTAAGGGGTCAGGCGGAAATACATAGGGACCCGATTGTCACTTAAGCCCCAACTCTCGCGACAAGCATGAACCTATATATTTTCAAACAAGCAAGGAGAACCAGCTGGACTCACACAAGAATGCACAAGTAGATGTTTACTTGAACTACGAGAATAGAACTCAGTCCCTTATTAGTGGACTATTCTTTATGCACCATGTAATCATGTATCATGTGCTCACGAGAATATGCACCATGTAATCATATATCATGTGCTCACGAGAATATGCACCATGTAATCATATATCATGTGCTCACGAGAATATAAGTACACGTACTCAATTACTGCGAATACCAATCAAGTTCAACTATGGCACGTAAGTGTCCATGTAACACGATCAATCCAAGTAAGAGTCCATTAATAACAGGCTTCAGTCAAGTAGTAGGGTATATCACTTTGTCACATGCCAAGTTTGCACGTACATATTCATATCACGTTTAACACATTAAAGTGTCTACCACGATACCCTTACTATCAAATAGAGCTCAATACATTATACTCTAAACACGTAGTAGAATAGGTCATATTGTACCTAGACACAGTCATACTTCACGTATATGCATCGTTAATAATCGAATACATTTTCTAACACATTTTATTTTCTATAACCATTCTTATTAAATTAAATCGTAGTATTCACGATTATATGAATGATCTTCATATTACACTAGTCCTTATTTTCTTTAGGAACACATGTCATATATCAAATAATCAAGAAGCTACATTCTATCAAGTAGCTACATGCAAGATTTGCATATACACATCAAGAATCTTTCAAGTTTATTATCATACTCATGTTTGCACATACAAGTCAAGAATATTTCTTATTCACGTTAATGCTTGTTCTGAGCACTTTCGAGTTTACACCTTACCCATATATTGGTGTCAAGGCATATACAAGATTTAGTAATCTTATATTCATGTTTTAATCCCTTTTCTTTGGATGTTCAAGTCATGTACAATATTTTATTGTCTTATACTTCAAGTTTTATTCCAATCTTTGGACATTCAATCATGTATAAGAGTTATACACTTTACTCCTACCAATTCTAAATCCTATACTTAGGATGTTCAAGTTCAAAACATTGTTTTATACCCCTAAGGTACACAAGACGTTGATTTCCAGACACATAAGAGTATTCCTACTCTTATACTCAAGTTCAATGTCCTAAAACACCTATCTATGTGCTCTATACAATCACTTTAAAACCTCATTAATTTATTCTTTTAATAGCCCTCTGAGTCTAGGTTATTCAGCTTCTTTCGGATCTTGATTCCGACTTTCCTATAGAAAGTTATGAAGGAAACAATTCAAGGAGAACAATCAGATTCCAGGTGGCACGACCGTGCACACCAAAGAGCACGACCGTGCTAATCACCTTGGCACGACCGTGCTATCAAGGTCGAGATGTTTTCACCCAAAACTCAATTTCGGCATGACCGTGCCCATAAAAGGCGCACGACCGTGCTAACACTGTCGAGGAAATTTGCCTAAAGGTGATATTTGGCACGACCGGGCCAAATAAAGGCGCACGACCGTGCGGTACAAATTTTGTCCCTTTTCCCCTGAATTCAAGTTTCATTAATTCTCCGTCCCACACGTAGGAGTAACATTTAACTAACACTCCTAACATTCTCAGGAGTATACTGACAAGTTTAGAACTTCTATTTCAAGCCCAATTCATTTCTTTTACCGTCCCATAAATAATAGGACAATTTCCTTTTATTCCTATTTAATATTTCACCGTCCCCAAAAGTATAAGTACAATTTTATATTATACTAATATATCCATTTAGAGATACTTCCATTCATTTCCCCGTACCACAAATAATGGTACAACATTTCTAATAATATTTAAATCAAGTTACTATTTTACCGTCTCACGAATAAGAGTATAAATTCCTACTATGTTTGCAAACCCATTTACTAGGTTCTCTGTACTCTGTACTAGTATAAAAATACTCCCTTCGTCCCAATTTTACAAGTATCACAAAAATTGCCCAAAACACAATTTTAACAAGAATAAGTAGCGGGAATAACATATATGCATGTTATTACAAGTAAGGGGGAGTCAATAACTTACCTAGTCCGAAATCAAGTTGACCCAAATTAATTTCTGATCGGCAGGAAACGCTCTATTCAGCGCCACGAATATTTATCCGGGACCAGAATCACGAACGGAGGGATAATTAAGCTCGAGGAGTCGAGAATAGGAAGAATCCTAACTTAGCTTTTAAGAACCAGAGAGAGCGTAAGAAATTTGGGGAGAAATGCTTCTGAGAAGAAAGCAAACCCACAAGATATACTTGACACTTTCCAAGAATTGCAATTTGGCCCCTCAAGTTCTAACTTTGACAAAAAGGCCCCTAAACTTTCAACTTTGACATTTAACCACCTTAATTTTCTAAAGTAGCTAAATAATTAACTCAAATAAAATAGCATATAAATATGCTAGCCAAGAATTTAACAAGCACGTTAAATATTTAACAAGAATAAAGATGGGCGTTACATATCTGACAAATAAGACCAACAATTAACACATAAGAGTAAAAAAAAATATCACATTTTCAACTTTTAAGAAAAAATATAATATTATTCGATCAAATCCCGGTCAAACTCTTATAACTGACATTTAAGACCAACAATTAACATATTAGAGTAAAAAAAATCACCTTTTTCAGAAAAAAATATAATATTATTCGGCCAAATTCTGGTCAAACTCTTATAACTGACATATAAGGCAAACAATTAACATATAAGAGCCGATTTTTTTTTGTTTTTTACTTTTTTCAACTTTTAAGAAAAAATAATAATATTATTCAGTGAAATCCCGGTCAAACTTTTGTAACTGACATGTAAGACCAATAATTAACATATAAAAGTCAATTATCTTCACATTTTTTTTCAATTTTTTTTTTTTTTAAAAAAAATTAATATTATTTGGTCAAAGGCTAAACTCTTATAAGAGTTAATTTTTCCAAAAAATGTACTTTTTATAATTAAATAATAAGATGTATAAGAGTTAATTTTTTTTTTTTCATATTTCTTCAGTTTTTCTTTGAATGCCGATGAGCCTTTGGCTCAATGGCATAAGCCCTTGCTTTCCAAAGTGAAGGTCATGGGTTCAAACCTCCTCCCCTACTTGTATTAAAAATGTTGTAATTTGGCTTATAAAAAAGAAAAAAAAGTTTTTCTTTGAAAACTTTTTATAATTAACTACCTTCACATCTCTTTTAACATTTCCAAGAATCTCTAACGGTTACCATTCTCAAACATCAATCATGTTTCCCCTCATTTTGCTTCACCATCCACTTGAGCAGCTTGATGGTTGCCAACAAAAATCAGTAAACATAAAAGTGAAAGCAAATTCCCTCCCGTTTATGATTCCGTTTAACCAAAGTGGTGACCACATAATTCTAATAAAAATGTAGACCAGTTAACCACCAAGATTGAAATCAATACCATTTCCATAACATCCAACACTAAATATATATATCACAAAAAAACTAACATTGGTAAACAACCTTTGAGCTCCATTGCTGGAACTCAGATTCAGCGATAAATGGTCAGACTAGTAGAAGAAAAAGCTGGAGAAGTTGACCGGAGTTTGTAGAATGTACCCGGAGAAGAGGTTGCGATAATGCGATGAGATTGGAATCATCAGATCTTTTTGCATCCACACTGGTTTCAATTCAGCTTGGAGATTTTGTAGATCTGTAAGGAAGCGTGGTGGCGTAAAGTTGATCGGAGTTTGTAGAATATAGCCAGATTCGGCCAGATCTGGTAGGGGAGGAGTCAGAGAGAGAGGAAGGAGGAGTCAGAGGTCACCGACGATCGCGGGAGGAAGACGCCGGCGGAGATCGAAGGAACACGATCGCCGGAGCATGATCGCCATAGAAAGATGCGTATGCCTGAGATAGATCTAACCGGAGTTAGATAAACAACGGTGCGACGAGTAAGAGGAGAGAGGCATCGGCGTAGTAAACTGGAAAAGGTCGCCCGTTGCCGGAGAATATGGGGAGCCGGCGAGAGAGAGAGAGAGAGAGTTGTGTGTGTGTGTGTCGTGAATGAGGGGATGGAAGGGGAGTGGAAGGGAGGTTGGGGTTTTGTTTGATGTGTGAGGGAAGTTTTGGTATTTAGAGATTTTTTTTGACCGGTCAACAGGTGTGAGGGGTGTATGAGGAATTATCATCTTAAAAGACCTCCTTATTTGTACTTCAGCAAAAATCTCTCCTTAAAATGGAATAACATTTGGGTGGAGAGGGCCCTAGAGCAAAAATCCTGCTTGCAAACCCTAAAAACCGGGCATGCCTGTTGTTGCAATGTTTGGTATGCTTGGTTGGGCAGTTGTTACCAACCCTAATGGTTTTATGTATCATGTTCTCAAAAATACTTTCGGTTTGTAGATTTTCTGAATGCCGGATTCAAAAATGCCAACAACTTTTTTTATTCTAACGATGTTCAAAAATGACGTTCAAATGTTTTAATGAGAATTACATATTTTCATTGTAATTTTTATATTTGAGATGAACCTCTAACCTTGGTGGAGCGTCGTCTTTTTTTGTATTAATACTAGTATCCAAAAGCCCGTGCCAATGGTACGGGTCTGTACAAAAAGAATGACAGTACAAAATGATGATAGTATGAAAATGGGTTATAGACATGATAATAGTACAATGAGTGACGTTATAGACACAATGACAGTGAGGAGTATGATATCTTGGGAATCAATCCTCAATGCAGTACCAATTGTAATCACTTAAAATGAAAAGACTCAAAAGATTTCACTGGTTCGGATGGCACACAACAGTGGAAAAGACTATTCAATTTCATTGCCCTACCGCTATCGACAATTATTCATAGCAAAGAAACAACTAAACAAAAACAATGTATGTCTACATTCATTCTAAGAGAATTAAATATGAAAAAAGAAAGTCAGTGTTCATAAGTAGAGGGGAAATTTCCACACCTCAATTATTCTGAAGAAAATAAATAACAATTATCAAGTAAAAAATTAATCTTTTGTCTCTCTTTTCACAACAACTACTGCTGTAGAAGCTTCATCTTCCACCATTTGTGCATAATCACATTCAAACCTTTGGCACAACTCCTCCTGCACATGTAAACCCAAAATAAATCAACCGCGTTTACTTAAGTATAATTGATGCATTTGATTCAACTATATAAACAACATACCACTTCATTAAGAAAACCCGGATCATGCCAAATATCATCATTTGCATCAGGAGGTGGAATCACTTGTAAACCTGTGGGCACCTATTGGAAAAACGTATTAGAAAATATATTAATTCAAAATAATATATAAGAAAGATGATCATTAACTTTTATGTGATATAAATAAAAAATAAATGCTAATTTAGACTTGTTAGTATAAAAGGATAATAATATGAAATATGTTACATTTAGAAATAAGGTTATAGGAATCATACATGTTCTACAATAAGTCTTATAAAAGAACTTCAGGATAAACAATATTTTTCGTTGATGAGTCATCTTCAGATGGCAAGAGAACTATTATCCTATTGAATGTAGTACATCTAGATAACGCGACATATAGTTGGCCATGAGTAAACACCGGCATCCGAAGACCGATTCCTAAAAATTTAACTGATTGACCTTGTGATTTATTTATAGTCATCGCAAAGCATAACCTAACTGGAAATTTCCGTCTTGTTATTGAATAATAATTTCGGTCGAAGAAGGGGTAAGAGAAATTCTTGGTATAAATACAAAATTGACTGCTTTATCTCCCGTCAAGATTTCAGCCTCAATAATACGTTGCCCACAGCGTACTACCCTTAATCTTGTTCCATTGCAAAGACCATCCCTCGGTGCAAGATTCCTCATCAAAATAACAGGGCAACCAACCTTAAATTGCAAGTCTGAAGAAGGAAGACCGGAACGATTCAATGAGTTCAAAAATTCTATTGGGTATCGATTTGACATAGTCGGATCACTTGTATCATCACCTGAATATTTGTCTGCCGATAGATAACTAATGATAGCGCCAGGAAATATCTCTAATGCTTTAAGGTTTATATAATTGACATCATCATTATGCGGGCATAGAATTTTTCGATCAGTTAAGAACCGAGCAGTAGAAGTCCTCGGTATATGCAATGATGGATAAACTTCTCTTATTAGCTCCTTCACATCTTTACAATTTCGAATAGTAGAAGGTAGTTCAATTGTCTCATCTGGATTGCTTCCCACCTGTCATTGAAATTTATTTAACCTTAATTATGAATGCTTATTAAAGAAATATTTATTTTATACTTATTTTGTCACGACCCGAAACCCCGTCTCTATTTTCTTAGTATAAATAATTATTTATTTATTTAATTAAAAGTTTAAATGTGCATTTTGTGTGTTATAATATTCTATGCTTAACATTTAATTGATTTTGTGCTAGTATAGAATTGTTGGGTCTTAGTTGTTAGTAGGAAGTATTAGTTTTTGGGTAAGTAGTGGAGGAGGGGGCTAAGTGTAAGTTTTTGAAATATTATTCACCTTCTCCCTCACCTCACCTCACCCCCCTCCCTCACTCTTTCACACAGCCATTTCTCTCTCTCTCCTTGGGTTATGAAAGGTAAAATCTCCCTCTTCCTTCTCTCTTCATTTCATTCATCTTCCCCCCATTTCCTCTCATTGTTCATGTTGTACCAAATGTCTAGATCGTCGCTAGGTTCGTGGGAAGCTCATTAGAAGTTGATTTGGTTGAGTTTGAATTCCTTTGAGGTAAGTTACTAAGCCCCCCTTTAGCTTAAAATTGGTCATTTATGTTTTGTGTGAACATTGGATGATGATTTCATGTTTATTGTGAAACTAAATGTTGATTGTATCTTTGATCATATTTTGTGAAATTTGGGTATTTGAATCCTCCTTTGGTTTGGGTTATTTAAATGTTGCTAGAGGAGTTATTTTAGGCTTAGAAGTTGTTTTGGCACTTGGGTACATTAGGAGGAAGAGTTAGTGTCAATTTGGGGTGAAATGGTGAGATTTTGTGTTTATTTTCGGGTGGAAGAACCCAAGAAAAAGATCTGGGTTCTCTGAATACTCGTGGAGGCGCGCGCATCCCTTGAGATGAAGCGCGCGCACCCTCCTCTTCACCAATCTGAACTTACCCACTGTTGGATGGAGGCGCACGCATCGTTTTATCTGAGGCGCGCGCACCCTTTCCATTTCCAATCTGCCATTTGTGACTGATCAAGGAGGCGCGCGCATCCCTCCCATTGGAGGCGCGCGCACTCCCCTCCCCTGTTCTGGTAATTACTCGTTTCTCGTTCAATCTTCGGTAAGTCATAACTTTCTCACCCGGACTCCGTTTTAGTTGTGTAAGCTACCGTTTTAAAGCTCCTTTTGAGTACTCCGAGATGAGCGGGTTTATTAAATGAAATGTCTAAGTATTGGTTGGGAGTATTGGTTTGGGTCCGTTTGTGATCATGTTTGTAATGTGTTAAGGTGTGTAACCATTGTACTCTTTTGAGTAACTTCAAGTGTGATGTTGTTGTTGATTGATCTCTTCATGAGAATTAGTTTGAATCCTTTGTGATGAATTTTGGATTGGTTCCCTACTTTGGAATCATTGCCCCCGTTGTTGTTTCAAGCGAGTATTTATTACTATGTGCTTGTATAGAGTCCAGCTGGCATTGTTGTGTTTGTTTTGGGCAGTGATGTATATTATAATGGCACGAGCCGAGTCCAGTATAATGTACTTCACTGGTAACCCAGTTTCCCCATGTTCAGTGGCCTTGAGTGGGATGCCCCTTCCCGTGATCGTGGTTGGGATGAGCTAGCTCCTTCGGTGAGTATTCTAGCTATTCGCGTGGGGGGATGACTTTGTGTTGTTTCTCCCACTACTGGTTGTTGTTGTTACTTGGTTCCGGAACCGGCTTCAGCTCGTTCATGCTGCTCAACGGACTCTTCTCAAAGGATGGTGTTCCGTTTATAGAACCTTGGCTCAGTATCCACTTATGAGTGTTTATTCCGCATTATGTGTTATGTGATGAGTGGACTGTATCTTTTGTGTTATATGCATATGTGACTGCCTATTGATTGTTCCTTTGTGATTATCATGTTGGCATGAAATGTAGTTGCATATTAGTAGCTTACTGAGATTTTATCTCACCCCTTATTTGTTTACTGTTTTAGATAAGGGCGTGCATCCGGGATAGGTCACTTATCACAAGGAAGGCGTCGAGGTGGTAATTTGTTTTGGGGTATGTTTGTAAAGGCTACATTATGTAAATGTATAACCTTAATGGGTAGTGTATCCGTGACTTGATCTTGTAACACCTATTTTGGATAATGTTGGTGTTCACGCTTTTGTATAAGTTAATGTAGGCCTTCGTGCCAAGTATTTTAGTGGTGAAAGTTATTTGAAAGTTAAGTGGAGGTTTTGCACTCCAAAGTGGATTTCATTATCTTTATGATAGTTTTCGAAAAGTTTTTGTTAAATGTGATTTATGACGTCTTCCGTGCGCGTCCCGAGCGTGGGGCCATGTAGGACCACGGGTACGGGGCGCGACAATTGGTATCAGAGCTAGGTTGTAGATAGTCTAGAGTGACTAAAAGACCTAGGAGGGTAATCGAGTATGGAGTGAGTAACGATGAGTGTCTTATGCAGGTACTCGGTAATCATGGTCGGGTCTGATAATGAACAGGGTGGACCTGCCGAACAGGGAAATGCAAGGGAAGAAGCCCTAGCAATGTTTCAAGGGATATTCGAGGCGGCATTGAAAACCATGAATGATAACAATCGTAGAGAGGCACCATTGGCTCCGAGGACTGGATTGGAACAATTTCTGAGGATGAAACCGACAGAATTTGATGGAGGGTCAGATGTGGCTACAGCGGAAAGGTGGATCGAGTCTATGGAAAAGATCTTTGAGGTCTTACAAAGCTCCGATGAGGACAGGGTAAGATTTGCGACCTACAAGCTAGTTGGAGGCGCAGAGTATTGGTGGAAATCGTTGAAAGCTAGTTGGGAGGAGGCACGGGTACCCCATGTTTGGGAGACATTCAAGAAAAAGTTCAAAGAGCATTTCATTCCTAAGGTGGACCAAGATAGGAAGGAATCCGAGTTTCTTAGCTTGGAACAAAACTTGTTGACGGTGGCCGAGTATGTTGCCAAATTCACGGAATTGGCTCGCTATTGCAATTACATGGTTTCGACTGAAGAAAGGAAGACCTCGAGGTTTGTCAAAGGGTTGAAGACCGTGATCAGAACCCAACTTACTTCCCACAAATTCCAAGACCTACAAGATGCCATTGATCGTGCCTACCAGGTGGAGCAGGACATAGTAGAGCATAAGAAGAGGACGGAATCAACAAGTGTAGCGAAACAAGGAGGTCAAGGGAAGCCACAACCTCATCGTGGTGACTCTAGAGGAGCACAGAACATGTATTCACTTTTCAAGGGAACTTCTCAAGGGCAACAGGGCAACAGGAATCAAGGTAACACTTCGGGGAGTCAGAATAATCGGGTTTGCAATTATTGTCAAAAGGGAGGGCACTCCGAGGAGAAGTGTTGGAAAAAGTAGGGAAAGTGCTTGAATTGCGGTCAGTTGGGTCACTTTCAATTTAGTTGTCCTAAACCGAAGAATCAGTCAGTTGGTAGTGGTACCGGGTCGTCTTCGGGTCAGAAGAGGGATGCCTCGGGCAAGCCCAAGGTACAAGGTCGTGTTTTCGCCATCAATCAACAACAGGCTTCGAATGCTTCTAACGTGATTGGAGGTATTATTTCTATGTTTAATAGGAGGGCACGTGCACTAATAGACCCCGGTTCTTCGCATTCTTATGTGTCTGTGCATTTTGCATCTCAGTTGTCTTCTTTGCCTGAGTCTCTACCTTTTGTGTTAGAAGTGTCTACCCCTATGGGTAAGAGTTTGGTGACTGATAAAGTATTGCGTGATTGTGATGTGCATATACGTGAGCATGTTTTACTTGCTGATTTGATTATATTGCCATTGCAAGATTTTGATATCATTTTGGGTATGGATTGGTTGAGTCGATACCATGCTACTGTTGATTGTTTTAAAAAGGTGGTTACTTTTTCTGCTCCTAATGCCCCTGAATTTTCTTTTGAGGCGACTCCTTGGAGTAAAAAGGTTCATGTTATTTCGTATATAAAGGCTAGAAAGTTGTTGAACCGTGGTTGTGTGGGGTTTCTGGCCAGTGTTCTGGATACTACGAAAAAGGTTTCTAGTGTGGAAGAGGTAAAAATTGTTAGGGAGTTTCCGGATGTGTTTTCTACGGAGTACTCCATGCCTCCTGATAGAGAGATCGAATTTTGTATAGACTTGCTTCCAGGTACAACTCCTATATCGGCGGCACCTTATAGAATGGCTCCGGTTGAATTGAAAGAATTGAAGGAGCAGTTACAAGAGTTACTTGATCGTGGGTTTATTCGCCCTAGTGTGTCACCGTGGGGAGCTCCGGTATTGTTTGTCAAGAAGAAGGATGGATCTTTGAGACTGTGTATCGATTACAGGAAGCTAAATCAGGTAACTATCAAAAACAAGTATCCTCTTCCCCATATTGATGACTTGTTCGATCAGCTTCAGGGGTCGGTTGTCTTTTCGAAGCTTGATTTGAGGAGTAGTTATCACCAGTTGAAAATTCGTTCTGAAGACGTTCCCAAGACTGCTTTCCGTAGTAGGTATGGGCACTATGAATTTCTTGTCATGCCTTTCGGGTTAACGAATGCTCCTGCGGTATTTATGGATATGATGAATCGGGTTTTTAAACCGTATCTTGATACTTTCGTGGTGGTGTTCATCGATGACATTCTGGTTTATTCGAAGTCTCGGGAGGAGCACGAACAACATTTGCGAATGGTCTTATCTATTCTTCGGGAGAAGCAATTGTTTGCGAAGTTCAGTAAGTGTGCCTTTTGGCTCGAGGAAGTTTCTTTTCTGGGGCACGTGGTTTCTAATGGGGGGATATCCGTAGATCCTTCAAAAATTGAAGCTATTGTAGATTGGAAGAGGCCGGAATCAGTTACGGAGATTCGGAGTTTCTTGGGCTTAGCCGGGTACTATAGAAGATTTATTGAAGGATTTTCAAAAATTGCGACCCCGTTGACTCAGTTGACCAGGAAGAACGTGCCGTTTGTGTGGGAAGAAAAATGTCAATTGAGTTTCGATGAGTTGAAAAGGAGGTTGACCACCGCTCCTATACTTGTGTTACCAAATGGGAAAGATGAATTGGTTATTTTTAGTGATGCTTCTAAAGAAGGCCTCGGGTGCGTTTTAATGCAAAATGGGAAAGTGATTGCGTATGCTTCAAGGAAGTTGACTCCGAGTGAGCAAAATTATCCTACCCATGACATGGAACTTGCGACTATTGTCTTTGCGTTGCACAAGTGGAAGCATTATTTATATGGGACAAGGTTTGAGATTTTTACCGATCACCAAAGTCTGAAGTATCTTTTCTCGCAAAAGGAGTTGAACAATAGACAGCGCAGATGGATGGAATTGTTGAAGGATTTTGATTGCACCATTTCTTATCATCCGGGTAAAGCAAATGTGGTCGCTGATGCCATTAGTCGGAAATCCTATGTAGCTTCATTGATGGTGCGTGAATGGAAATTGTTGGAAGATGTTCGAGATTGGGATCCTTATGAGTCCAAGCATGGGGCTATCTTTGCGAACATTAAGGTATTACCTGCCTTAATTCAACAAATTAGGGATGCTCAGAAGGATGATCCCGAGTTGATGAAGATTTTGAGTAAGATTGGGGACAAAAAGTTTGAAGAGTTCTCTCTTAGTTCTGAAGGGGTTTTGAATTATAGAGGTCGTTTGTGTGTACCTAGTGTGGAAGGTGTGAAGCGCCAAGTTCTGAATGAGGGCCACAAGTCGAAGTATACTATTCACCCCGGGAGTACCAAAATGTATCGGGATTTGAAACAGCATTTCTGGTGGAGTGGCATGAAGCGGGAAATAGCGGATTACGTATCGAAGTGTTTGACTTGCCAACAGGTGAAAGCGGAACATCAAAGACCCGCGGGGCTACTTCAACCTCTTGAGATACCGGAATGGAAATGGGAACATGTGACGATGGATTTTGTGTCCGGATTACCGCGTACGAGGAGAAAGCATGATGCAGTTTGGGTGGTCGTAGATAGATTGACAAAGTCTTCTCATTTTCTACCTATCGAGATTAGCTATTCAATGGAAAGGCTTGCGACTTTGTATATCAACGAGATCGTGAGATTGCATGGGGTTCCAGTTAGTATCGTTTCTGATCGGGATCCTAGATTTACTTCTCGGTTTTGGCAAGCATTTCAGAAGGCTTTGGGTTCCGAATTGAGGTTTAGCACGGCTTTTCATCCACAAACCGATGGTCAATCGGAGAGAACGATTCAGATTCTTGAAGACATGTTACGGGCTTGTTCGATCGACTTCGATGATTCTTGGGATACTCATTTACCTTTAGTGGAGTTTGCTTATAACAACAGTTTTCAATCGAGTATCGAGATGGCTCCTTACGAATCTTTGTATGGTAGGAAGTGTCGGTCTCCTATTTGTTGGGATGAAGTCGGGGAAGCTAAGATTTGGGGTGTCGATTTGGTTAATGATTCGGTTGAAAAGGTAAAGCTTATTCGAGATCGTCTAATCACCGCTCAAAGTAGAGATAAGAACTATTCCGACCACCGGAGGCGAGATCTCGAGTTTCAGTCGGGTGACTTCGTGTTTTTGAAAGTGTCTCCGAAGGTGGGAATCCGAAGGTTTGGTAAGAAGGGAAAGCTTGCTCCAAGGTTTATTGGGCCTTTCGAGATATTAGATAGAGTTGGGAATCTTGCTTATCGTCTTGCGTTACCGCCTTCTTTAGGCCGATTTCATAATGTGTTTCATGTTTCAGCGCTTCGTAAATATGTGTATGATCCGTCTCATGTGTTGTCAGAAGTACCGGAAGATATTGAACCGAATATGTCTTATGAGGAGAAACCAATTCGAGTGATTTATACCAAGGTGCAAGAGTTGAGAAACAAGAGCATTGCCCTAGTTAGAGTGGTATGGAGGAATCACGAAGTTGAGGAGTCGACTTGGGAATTGCGGGATGAGATGGAACGGAAGTATCCGTGGTTGTTCGAAAATCCTGGTAAGTGTTAAAATTCGGGTCGAATTTTCTTTAAGGGGGAGTGAATGTCACGACCCGAAACCTCGTCTCTATTTTCTTAGTATAAATAATTATTTATTTATTTAATTAAAAGTTTAAATGTGCATTTTCTGTGTTATAATATTCTATGCTTAACATTTAATTGATTTTGTGCTAGTATAGAATTGTTGGGTCTTAGTTGTTAGTAGGAAGTATTAGTTTTTGGGTAAGTAGTGGAGGAGGGGGCTAAGTGTAAGTTTTTGAAATATTATTCACCTTCTCCCTCACCTCACCTCACCCCCCTCCCTCACTCTTTCACACAGCCATTTCTCTCTCTCTCCTTGGGTTATGAAAGGTAAAATCTCCCTCTTCCTTCTCTCTTCATTTCATTCATCTTCCCCCCATTTCCTCTCATTGTTCATGTTGTACCAAATGTCTAGATCGTCGCTAGGTTCGTGGGAAGCTCATTAGAAGTTGATTTGGTTGAGTTTGAATTCCTTTGAGGTAAGTTACTAAGCCCCCCTTTAGCTTAAAATTGGTCATTTATGTTTTGTGTGAACATTGGATGATGATTTCATGTTTATTGTGAAACTAAATGTTGATTGTATCTTTGATCATATTTTGTGAAATTTGGGTATTTGAATCCTCCTTTGGTTTGGGTTATTTAAATGTTGCTAGAGGAGTTATTTTAGGCTTAGAAGTTGTTTTGGCACTTGGGTACATTAGGACGAAGAGTTAGTGTCAATTTGGGGTGAAATGGTGAGATTTTGTGTTTATTTTCGAGTGGAAGAACCCAGGAAGAAGATCTGGGTTCTCTGAATACTCGTGGAGGCGCGCGCATCCCTTGAGATGAAGCGCGCGCACCCTCCTCTTCACCAATCTGAACTTACCCACTGTTGGATGGAGGCGCACGCATCGTTTTATCTGAGGCGCGCGCACCCTTTCTATTTCCAATCTGCCATTTGTGACTGATCAAGGAGGCGCGCGCATCCCTCCCATTGGAGGCGCGCGCACTCCCCTCCCCTGTTCTGGTAATTACTCGTTTCTCGTTCAATCTTCGGTAAGTCATAACTTTCTCACCCGGACTCCTTTTTAGTTGTGTAAGCTACCGTTTTAAAGCTCCTTTTGAGTACTCCGAGATGAGCGGGTTTATTAAATGAAATGTCTAAGTATTGGTTGGGAGTATTGGTTTGGGTCCGTTTGTGATCATGTTTGTAATGTGTTAAGGTGTGTAACCATTGTACTCTTTTGAGTAACTTCAAGTGTGATGTTGTTGTTGATTGATCTCTTCATGAGAATTAGTTTGAATCCTTTGTGATGAATTTTGGCTTGGTTCCCTACTTTGGAATCATTGCCCCCGTTGTTGTTTCAAGCGAGTATTTATTACTATGTGCTTGTATAGAGTCCAGCTGGCATTTTTGTGTTTGTTTTGGGCAGTGATGTATATTATAATGGCACGAGCCGAGTCCAGTATAATGTACTTCACTGGTAACCCAGTTTCCCCATGTTCAGTGGCCTTGAGTGGGATGCCCCTTCCCGTGATAGTGGTTGGGATGAGCTAGCTCCTTCGGTGAGTATTCTAGCTATTCGCGTGGGGGGATGACTTTGTGTTGTTTCTCCCACTACTGGTTGTTGTTGTTACTTGGTTCCGGAACCGGCTTCAGCTCGTTCATGCTGCTCAACGGACTCTTCTCAAAGGATGGTGTTCCGTTTATAGAACCTTGGCTCAGTATCCACTTATGAGTGTTTATTCCGCATTATGTGTTATGTGATGAGTGGACTGTATCTTTTGTGTTATATGCATATGTGACTGCCTATTGATTGTTCCTTTGTGATTATCATGTTGGCATGAAATGTAGTTGCATATTAGTAGCTTACTGAGATTTTATCTCACCCCTTATTTGTTTACTGTTTTAGATAAGGGCGTGCATCCGGGATAGGTCACTTATCACAAGGAAGGCGTCGAGGTGGTAATTTCTTTTGGGGTATGTTTGTAAAGGCTACATTATGTAAATGTATAACCTTAATGGGTAGTGTATCCGTGACTTGATCTTGTAACACCTATTTTGGATAATGTTGGTGTTCACGCTTTTGTATAAGTTAATGTAGGCCTTCGTGCCAAGTATTTTAGTGGTGAAAGTTATTTGAAAGTTAAGTGGAGGTTTTGCACTCCAAAGTGGATTTCGTTATCTTTATGATAGTTTTCGAAAAGTTTTTGTTAAATGTGATTTTTGACGTCTTCCGTGCGCGTCCCGAGCGTGGGGCCATGTAGGACCACGGGTACGGGGCGCGACATATTTTAAATGCATATCTATTACCTCGTTCAAATATGTCAAAAATCAACATTAGCAAAATCATTTTGATCCAGCCGCATGTTCTCCGATAAAGTCAAGAGGTTCAACTTTCCCCAAAGTGATGATTTTTGAAGAGTTGACCCCACAATTTTCTCACGATATCCTTAGGTATAACTGGTAAAGTTTGACGGAAATCACCACCAAAAACCACAGTAATTCCACCAAAAGGACTATCATTATCACATATATCTCGAAGGCAGCGATCGACGGCCTCAACGCAATAGCGATGCTGCATAGGGACCTCATCCCATATTATTAATTTTGTCTCTCTAAAGAGTTACGCATGAATTGATTGTTTCGTAAATGAACACAACGTATCTTCTAACACATTCAACGGTAGACAAAAGGTAGAATGTGCCGTTCTGCCACCAACCAACAATAACGATGCAATTCCAAATGATGCAACACAAATCACGATATTATCATGCGATCGACAAACTCCTGCAATTGTGTTGTACAAAAATGTTTTACCCGTTCTTGCACCCCAATTCAAGAAGAAGGTTTTCCCTTGATTTTCATTCATCGAACACATAACAGCATCAAAACAGTGTCGCTGGCCAACATTCAAGCGAGAGATATTTGCTTCCGTGCCAATATTGCGATCATCATACTTAAGTTGTCTATCTTCCCACAATAACCTGTTGTTGCCTGTCATTTGGGACCAATTTTGAAGTGGAAGAGGCATTGGTGGGAAATCTTCTAAGCTTTTTCCCGTTTCTTGCAATATTTCATTCAATAGATGCAAACCATAATCTGCTATTTGACTATCATTCGAATATGGAATTTCATATTGTGTGCACAATTTGTGAGTAAGATCATCACATATATTCATTGAAAACTTAGTCCACAGGCATCGGGATGTATCGGAGAGCATTGTGCTAGAATAAGCGCAAACAATCTTCTCAGTTGGTACCCGGTCTTCATAACTGAGGCTTCTTCCAAACATTGCCTCCATTATTCATCATCTTCTAGAAGACCTCGTGCAACACAAGCACCTTTAAATGTACCATGCACAAAACCATTGCATGTCCGCAAATTTTCCCAAGAGGTTGGCCCTTTAACAGTAATTAATAAAAGTCGGAGGTAAAATATCTCACCCCTGGAGGGGCTAGCAAAATATATTCTTCCAATTGCCTCGCTTAGACGACGTCTTCGTTGCCAAAAATTTCCCTTCCACGTGTAATGCTTCGGCATTTGTTGATAAGTTAAACATCGGGCCATTTCATCAGAAGCACAACATCTAAAAAACCCCATTAATTTCGTGACTTTCCCTTCATTTTGTTCAACTATCTCATCTCGTGAACATCTAGAATCATATGAAACATTATGTTGTCTAGGTAGATGGAGATCTAATCGAACAACATTAGGAAACTCTTCATGCAAATTGTTTTCGAATAGCCGTCATGTAGCTTCCGGCGGACCAATATACCTCACATTAAGATATTGTTTGATTTCATCACCTTTCCCTAAAACCATTGTTGTTCGATCATGACCTTTGTATATGTACTTATGAATGTACTTTACACATCTCACTCCAGCACACACCTCCACGTTAATATGACAATCAAACAACTCTGTGAGATAAAGGTTGTAAGGTACAACATCTCTGTGATCTACCTCCTTCTTTAGTAATGTCAATAAAACTCCATTATTGTGGCGGCGATAGATTGGATAGTCATCATTATCAATAGAAGTTGTTTCGGCCCAGTGTTTTGGGAATTTTTTTTTTTGCACCTATTATTCTCCATACATTGCGCACTTGAGTTTCTCGTGCCATATGGTCCATGAATCATACATCTCTTAACCGTGTCAAAAAGTGCAGGCCTGCTATCTCGATCAGGTAACTTGGCATATACCACCCTATCAACTTGTTCAGGAGTTCTGATCTTATCTTCATCCGCGAGAAAAAATAGTGCATTCATATGGAGCAATCCCCTTTTCTAAAATTCAATTGTGAAAATATATGCTTCTACTTTTCCAAACACCCTTTCATCTTGTACAATTCTCAACAAATGCTTTCTCTTTAATTCGAAAACTCGAGCAACCAAATCAGGTCGATCAGCTGTAGTTTGATTAGGAAGTAGAGCATCTCTAATTTCAAGCCATGCTGGGTTGGCTGTCATAGTTAAGAAAATATTTGGATGCTTATAAGCGCATGTAATAGCCATGGAATCTTGAAAAAATCATACATTTGCCTTGGTCCACCAACGAAAGAAGATAGGAGAATGAATCTTCTACCAATTAGATCCGGTCTTGCACTCTCTTCATCAAAAATTTCTTGTAGATCTTTATACCGATCAACACGAACAAATGCCTCTTGATTTTCTCTGAAGTAAAGAAGACGGTTTTGCTCTGTTGCAGCCCAAACATCCACCAAATACTCTTGAAATAGTTTTCTGCCTCTCAAAATGGTAGAATACTCGGTGGTCGTTCGAATAAACGATAATTGTAGTAATCCATCATTGTGAGTCTATTTCTACTTCTATTACTCGGACCATTCCTGTTTACATCCTAAAGAGTCATGGACAGTTCCCATCCTATCTCTCCTAATGGAAATAATAAGACGTAATGCAATGGGGCGTACGCTGGATGACTTTCACTTATCCACTTCAAGCCTTGATCTCTGTAGTGTAGGACAATATCTCTTGTTCTCCGTCTCTCAGTACCATCACCGGGCAAGATTACTGCAATCTCATCTACAGTAGGTGCATTATATCGCCGTGGATCTCTTCCTGGATCAAAACGCAAATATGCCGACAAATTTTGATTAGACTGATATTGACTTTGTTGCTCTAGTATTGCACATGCTTGGCAAAGGATAGGAGCAAAAGGATTTTTTTGTAACAAACATTCTTGGATGCAGCCGAATAGGTTTCGATCTAATGTTGGATTTCGACGCTGACGACTATTTAAAGCGGTCATCGGATCATATATGTAAAGTTGAGCATATACGGGATTTGAATCTGGAGGTGGTAGCAATGAACCAGAACGATGTCGCAACTTACCATGTATAGTGAAGCTATAAGGGCCCTACCAGGTCATACACGATCATCTAGTTCACATCCAAGACTGGTGAAAGCATTTGCGGCATTATACTGTCGAATATCCTGAAAAAATGATGGCGAACGGTGGTCACTACCATCATATAATCCCCTAAACAGGGTGTGTGGATCAAGAAGATCAGGGAGCCTGACTTGGCCATCCAAGCAACATTTTCCAAATTTGGGCCTACTCAAAGAAGACTTAACCAATTTTTTGGCAATCCAGTGCAAGGCATGACAATGTTGTTGACAAATGACATCCATTCTGCCAAGGGAATGCCGAACTTGATTGAAAATTTGTTGATTCTCTATATAAGGTAGATGGAACTCATCCTCTCCGAACCCACCCATATTTTCATTTTCTTCATTAGTGGAAGGGTATTCTAATAGAGTTGACCTATATTTGAAAAGGCGAGTTATAATTTTTTAAAGAGAATTTTATTTTAATTAAATAAGAGTAAGAGAAGAATTAGGTTACATAGTAGAATAAGGAGCATTTTGCTCACGCGACCGTCTTCTCCTTTGTGCGATTGCCCGTCTCGAAGGACCCAAAATAATGTTTGAAGAATTTTGTTGGCTTCTTGCTTGTTCGGCTCAAACTCTTTCCTATCACCTAGATTGTGCTATTTCACGAATACTACGGTGATGTTGACTTTGATTGAAAATATGTTGACTCTCGATATCAGGTAGATGGAACTCATCCTCTTCGAAACCACCTATATTTTCATTTTCTTCGATAGTGGAAAAGTCTTCTAATACAGTTGACCTATATTTGAATAATCTAGTTATATTTTTTTAAGAGAAGTTTATTTGAATTAAATAAGAGTAAAAGGAGAATTAGGGTACATAGTAGAATAAGGAGTTCTTTGTTCACGCGACTGTCGCCTCCTTTGTGCAAATGCCTGTCTTGAAGGACCCAAAGCAATATTTGATACATTTTGTTGGCCTCGAACTCTAGCGTTTCGCCTAGATTGTCCAATTCCTCGCACACTACTCCTCTCCAGAGATGCGGAAGGATTTTGGTTACGTACGCAATTTCTATTCCTAGAAGTTGAACTTTCTCCTAACTCCATATTCGAACATGGAAATAGCATTTGTCGTCGTGTGGGTTAAAAAAAACGCTGGGAAAATGTGAAGTCATCATCCTATACCAATTTAGTGCAATAAAAAAAAAAATATATAATAAAAGTAAATACGCATAAATATGAAACATATTAATATGAAGTTATTAATAGAAACATATTTATCATTTGTAATTATATATGATTGTATTCATGATGTCCTTATGCATCGCATCGCAAAGGGAAAATCTAGAAAATTCATGCCACATGACTATATTTCTGACAATCTAATGAAATAATCGTATTCCCTCCGCCCAAAATAAATCTTCGTTTGGGATGTAAGGATCATTTTGAAAATATATAATAAATGTAAACATAAATGTAAAAAGATGGTAATGAGGAATACCTCAGCTACTGCTGCTGCAGGTGCTGGTTCTTTTTGTTTTTAGGTTACGCCATTGAATTGAATTTGATAATATATTAAACTGGTCCTGCAAGATGGTCCTGCAATACCAAGGAGAGAGATTGATATCAGCCTTACTAAAATTAAATTAAACCCAATATTTCCACCAAACAAACACCATGTACATTTAGACTACAGGTCCAAATGTGCAAAGGGATTGTGTGCAGATATGTAGATTTCTAGAAAATATTATTCATGCAAAAGGATAAACAGATGAGACAAAAGGGGGGGTGTATGCAAGAATACCCAAGCACAGATTTGAAACAAATGTTTCATTACCCCCTAAATCCGCACCCTCTTTTATGGGTGACATTTGTGCAAGATGTGATCTTTCTCATAATTCAAGCAATGATGTTCATTTGATCTCATAGGTCGCGTAAGCTTTCATGCATTATGTACCCACCCCTTAAATATAATTAGAAGATAATGAGAATATAAAATATGATATCAGTTGAGGGGTTCAGATCATTAGTGGGCAGGGGGGACAATTTGCGTCAAGTATATGGACGAATTAAGGATTTTAATGATGTGCTTCCGCTAATTGAATCCAATGTATTATTCAGATTAGCCTCATTTTGATTGATTTTCCTTTGCTTGATCCATTTGTCATGATCCCCAATTCAAAAGCTAACATAAGACCAAATCTCCGTTCCACACAAAAGAAAAAAAAACTTTGAAGAATGCAAAATATGGAGTTCATTATTAAAACACAGAATCAACAGAAGTTATTCTGAAATTTTGGAGGTGAATTGATCACAGACTGAAATTAGTCTGAAAAATGAAATTTCAAGAATGAGGGAGTATTTGTAATATTGTTAGAGTCGAGCCAACCTTGACTGCAAGTTTATGAGACGATTTTTTTTGGTTCCTCTGTTCAGGTCAAGAATAAAAACAAACATGTAGAGTGCACTGAGAAATGTCCATTCAATAATCGGGTTCACTAAGAACAGAATGGGAAACACAAAGATTACATCAACAATGTAAACTTACTGGAAGATTGTCACAAAGAATTGGAGACAGAGACCAAGAGTGCACTGGTGAGCGATTGAGTAGGAAGAGCTTATGAGTGGAAATTACCATTATCTTTTATAGCATCCATTGATAGAAAAGGAGTAGGAAAAGGAATTGCGGTTGGAAGTATGTCGGCTAAAACGGAGGAGGAAAAGGAAATGTCGTTCGTAGGAGATCGGCGAAAAGGGAGCAGGAGAAGAGTTGGCGTTGTGCGAGGATATTGGGGAGTAGGAGCTATTTTTTTTTACACAACATGGGAGAGTTTGTTTTTTGAAGGAACACAACGTGGGAGAGTTAAATTATTTAGATAATCAAGTGTGCATATTATATACTCACTCTGTCCCGCTCGAATTAGGGTTTTTTTTCAAATAATTTATACATTGACCAATAATAAGAAAACTAATAATTTTAATAAAATTTTATTAATAATAAACTAAATAACTATTTTTAGATTTTCATTTAGCTAATTATTTTTCTTCAAGTTGTTGGTCAAAGTATAAATTATTTCACCAAGAATCCTAATTCTAGCGGGACGGAGGGAGTATAATGCTTCCTAGACCAATTTATTTACTATCAACTTATATAGTCACATAAATATATATATATATATATATATATATATATATATATATATATATATATATATATATATATATATTTAAAAATTGTTTTGGACAATTTTTATGATTAATAATAAATGGATTACTTTGAAAGTCCAGTTTTTATATATCCAAACTTTTAATTTACAAAAACAATTTAATAATTTCTTGAATGTAGACCTTTATATTTTTCTTAATTCACAGACATTCAATTTTAGTAACTCTTATTCTGGGACTGACGGAGTATGATTTTAATAAAATTTTATTAATAAACTAAATTTTATTGATAATAAACTAAATTTACACTTTTAAATTTTCAGAAGGGCTTGACAAAGTCTCATGTTGCATAAAATACAACAGTAATAACGAAATTGGACGGAGTCAACCAAAGTATTCTTAAAATCAGAATCACATTTGGGGACGGAGGGAGTACATTAGTACTAAAATCTGATTATAAAACCAAGTAAACTAAACTAAACTAAAGTAAACTAAACTAAACTAAAGTTTCGTCCCTACAACTTGACTACTCCTGATTCTCATTCATCAAGATCTTCTTCAGATCCTTCATTTTGGTCCTCTTCGGGTTCTTCTTCTGGGTCCTCCTCGGGATCCTCATCTGGATCCTCCTCATTCTCACTCCCAACGGCCTCCATAGGGTCGACCCCGACTAGGTCATTATCATGGGCCTCCGCAGGGAACTCAAGCTCATGGATTCGACTCAAAGCCACGCCTAATAAGGTTTTTGACTCATTATATCACGCTATCGCTTCCTGCAATCGAGTCTGCAATTCTTCCATTCCACTCCGTAATTCCGTAACTCTTTTCTGGAGAAGGTTGCTGTTGTGTTGTTCCTTTAAGTAAACATACTCATAATCCTTTGCTTCTTTAGATTTCCTTACGAACTCATCACGTGGGATGACAGTAGGTAGTTCAGCTTGTTGGGCGGTACTTTTCCTTGCTGTCTGCCTTAACCTCACCATGCTACCTATAGTTAAAACATGATTAAAAAGTAGAATTAGAAACTTAGTAGTTAGTTACATGGTTGATAATTGATTAAATCACAAATACTGGAAGATTATCAAATAAAGGAAATGAATACTCCTAAACTCTTATTCATGTCACAGTAGTATATATTTCATGTATGAAATGAACGGGGGATGAGTTACCGAAGTAATCTATTCCTCTGAATATATGTTGCAGTAACATGAATCAAATGGAGTCAAACTACCAAAATATAGTACTGCAGTAACACTATTTGTTAACATTTAGTCTAAATACCAAGGAAGAAAAAATAGGTTGCTTAACATAAGGCATAACCAAAGATACAAACCAAAACAAATTGAGGTTTGGACATCAGCTGACAGCAACTGATATGAAACTGGGAGGGAAGAAATCTTAAACAAAAAGCCATTAAGCTTTTGATACAACAGAAATAGAGCTCATGTAAGCGTTAAAAATGTGGACTATTTTTAAGGCATAACCAAAGATACAAAACAAAACCAATTCAGACATCCATAAACCAAGTAAGACTATTAAAGAGTACAAAATTTTTTTTGGGACGGAGGTGCCCAGATTTTTCCTTTCTGGCCAAAGATTGCTGCACTTAGTATTGCAGTAACATGAATCAAATGGACTCAAACTACCAAAATATAGTACTGCAGTAACACTATTTGTTACTCCCTCCGGACTCAATTATAAGCAACAAAAGTGAGCTTTTTTTGGACCTAAATATAAGCAACTCTAAGGGATTTCAAGACTATTTAATACTCTCTTACCAAAACTGCCCCTATTTTATTATTCATTTTCAAATACAAGTGCACATTTATTACACATTTAATATGAGGTTATATTAGTAATTTTAACATGTTTTTATTATAAAATCAAGACAATTAACTAACTTAACTACTTTCTTAATGTGTGATTTTAGTTATTTTTGCTTATATTTGAGACCGGAGGGAGTAACATTTAGTCTAAATACCAAGGAAGGAAGAAAAAATAGGTTGCAGTAACCATACTCATACTATCTGAAGCCCACCCCATGAATATCCTCCATCGCACACACGAACTAAAAAAAGGATGAAGGAAGAAGAAAAAATCAAAATCTTTACAAAATCAGACTAAACAAAGACATTCAGATATATAGCTTCCAAGATGGTAGTTACAGCAGGGTGAGTAATTTTTTTTTTGTTCCTCTGTTTGGGTCAGGAATAAAAACAAACACTTAGAGTGCACTGAAAATGGTCATCAAAATAGAGAATATGCATAACCGAAAAAATCATGCAGAAAGAACAATTGCAGAAAAAGACATTAAAAACGTAAGAGAGGAAGAAGGGATTGAAGGAAGAGGGCGTAAATGTACCTCAATTACAGACTGCGGAAGGCTTGAGAGTTTGAGATTTCTGCAGATTTTTTTGGGTGGACAGAGGTTTGAGGCTCTAAGAACAATTGTTAATCAACTAAATTCATAAAATCCGAAAACCCATGAAGTAGGCGCTGCATGTGTAGTTGGTACAAATCGTGGGAGTTGAGAGATCGTGGGAGAATCGTCATCGTCACCGTCAGAGCCGCTCTTTATCCCAGGCTAAGAGACAGTTATTTGGGAACTGTATTGTATTATAGATATATATATTTATTAATACAAGTATGTTATTCTAGGGATAACCACACGGTTCCGGTTCCAAACCACCGGTTTTAGAAAAGATTGAACCGCAACTGACTCGTTTCTCTTTCGGTTACGGTTAAAACCGCCGATTCACAGTTTAGATCCAGCCGGTCGACATTTTCCTTTTTTTTTATATAAAAATAATTTTTTTAACCAAAAAAAAAAATTATAATATTTTATTACCTATTTTTTTTTACAAAAAGGTATAAAAAATGTTTAAAAAATTAAAGAAATCCGTCACTCTTTTCTTTTATATACTCAACAAATTTTTATTATTTTATTCAGTGAATTTGGCCAAAAATTCTGTCAAAACTCAATTTATCTTATCAACTAACTTTCCGTTAGTAACGATTAATTCTGATGAAACTTTTAGAAATCTAACTATCTCAACTGTTTTTGACAGTTTTCTAACAGTTCCGGTTCATCGAGGCGGTTGGCCCGTGTTACAAATAGTGCCGGTTCACACGGTTTTGGATTTTTTTATCAAGGTTCAAGGCACTTTCAGGCCAGTTTGGCGATTCCGGTTCCGTTTAAACATACCTACCTATTTTATTCACTTCAAAAAACAAAAAACAGAATTAAAATAAACATCAAAACTTTGCAAATATATAATAAATATTAAACAAGAAAAGATAACAGAATATTTATCCCCATTGCTTGCATCATTTTCCTAAATATTACAGCAATATTCAATTCACAATCTCTTTTCCGCAAATTGATATGGGGCGGAGGGACTAGAATACTAATTTTGTATAGAGGAAGAAAATTAGAAGACGCAAAGAGGGAGTATTGATAAAAGTAAAAAAATGAGATTAGCAAATAGGAAGATTAAACAAAAACAAAAACTAGCTTTCAAAAAAAAAAAAAAAAAAAAAACTGGTTCACGCATAATTAAAATGTTCAAAGCCCGATTTTCTTAAGAACTGGTAGTACATTCACCATTCATGCAAGGGGGCCTAAAGATTGATATAGTCATCTTCCGACACAAATTTGGCACAGAAATAAAACCAATTTGCTTTGTAGATGACATACTTAATCCTCAAAACGAAAAACAGTATCAAAATTTATTTATTTTCTTTTAAAATAAGTAACAAAAAATTTGAGAACATATCAAAATTTGCTATTATAAATTGTGAATAAATAGATAGTAAAAACTGATTCCAAAGTAAATAGAAAGAGGATTAGGTTTCTCTCAGACAAATGCCTCGAATCGTCGTCAGGGTTGAATTTGAATGGATTTCAATCGGACTCGTCATCGTATTTCATCATCACAGAGAAAACCCTTATTTTAACAATCCAACCATGTACAAACCGAACAGAATAATCAAAATAAAAAATAATTAAAATTATCGAGCAACAAAATGAACTCAGATCAAACCAATCACAAATGTAAATTGAAATAAAGATGAAGAAGAAAATCGCTTTCGCTTTCCGTTCATCTGAGTAGCGGAGGCGGAGGCGGCTGCGCGGCAGTGAATTTATAACATTCGAGGGGAGACTTATGCGTATATATAAACCCCAGTAGAGAATTTTAAAGATTTTAGGGTGGAATTTATAGATTTTGTAAATGAATTAGGGTTTAGAGTTTTTGAAGTTTGTTGAAATTGGGCCGATTGGGTTTATAATCAGTGATTCGCTTATGAAGCCCAAGTCTAAAAGCTCTTTCAACCCAAAAGGAAAGAGGATTGTAATATGCTACTCAGTTCTTTTTAAATGTTCACCCATACCCATACCCATACCAAGGGCCTCTTGGCTCAATAGTATTCGGGTGTGTGGGTAAGGCTTTCACTTAGGTGCATGTCGCAGGTTCGACTACAATAGATCTGTAATATAATAGGCTTAATAGGAGTTTGTAACACGATGACAATTGCCTTGAATGAATGAAATGTAACTAACTTGTTAAAAAAAATGTTCACCCATTGCAATTTTTAGGGTCCTTTTTAGCTGTTCCAACCCAAAAAATTAAAATTTATATATTTTTTAATTGGACTACTTGTTATGCTAACACTAATTATTTTACTTACAACTGTTAACATATTTTTCATATCATAACACATAATCCACCTACATCCAAGATTATATAGTTATTATTATTATTATTATTATTATTATTATTATTATTATTATTATTATTATTACAATTTGTGCAAAAACAAAGCTTGAACCTTTGCAAAAGACGGATGGTTTACAGGGGTGAGCAGAAAAACCAAACAAAATCGAAAAGCAAAAAAAGCTGACACTGAAAAACCGAACCGAAGTACAATCGGTGTGGAATGGTTTATGGAATTTCAAGAACCAAACAAAAAAGTCGGTTCGGTTTCGGAGACGAGGTAAAAAGCGAATTATAAAACTGAACCGAACAGATATACCAACCATAATACTCAAACTCAAAATTAATTGGGGTTTTATAAATTAATGAAAATTAATGGCCTCCAAAGATGATAGATTGACGAAAACTCTGTTTGTTGTTATTTGATGTTTTGCTTGCTACCGTTCTCGTGAAAGTCCTAGGTGCTTTCAATAAAAGTTATAGCAAGAGTTCTTTACAAATTAGTCTGTTAGTTTTACAAATTAACTTGCTTGTAGTGACATAGTTTCTAAGATGTCAATTTTCTTGATTTTGTACTCTGCTCTTCTAAACCTAGACTGCTAATCCAAAATACAAAATGTTACTTAGCTCTAAAACCGAATGACACCGAACCGCTATGAACCAAAACCGGCCACACCGAACCGAGCTAAAACCGAATTGTGACGGTTTGTAAATCCTAGAAGCCGATAATTTCCGGTTCGGTATCGGTTTTGGCTTAAAATTGAACCAAACCGAACCGAGCTGTAACATCCCGAAAATACTAATTCCGAAAATTTCAAAATGTCACAATTTACATATCTGAAATACTAATACAAAGCTTCACTAATAATTCTCAAAATGTTCCGAATCAATTTCTCGTTGTCCCGAGCCCCGGTCAACAATCAACTGCAAAAGGTCAAACTAGAGGGGGTGAGCCGGGGGCTCAGTAAGAAAGGGGATACACAATATCACTGAGGCCAATGTAACACAATATATCAAATAACACTGTTCATGAAATTATAAATATGGACATGCCAATAAGACTCAGATTTAACAAACCGAATATCAATCGATCATATTTCACAATCTGATGCACTAATTATGATCAAGCCCAGTGGGATAATAATAATAACCGAATTGTTGGCCGCCCTCATAAAGCCGGACCCAACACAAACACAATAACAGAGTCCACTGCGACTGTCACATAATTAGTTACATCGAAACTATTTCATATAACAAATCTCATCTTTGAGCACATTAACACATATAGCATGCTATCAGGATAACCGTAGTATTTACGTACCAAATTCAATATTAAAGCAATTACCAATTGGACCGAGCAAATGATATACGTATCAAATAAAATTGAGTACTACGATAAGACGGGTATAAAAAGAAATGACACGGAATCAATACTGCGTAGTCTCCCTTACAATAAATTAAATACTAAATGGATCATAAAAATTCACGCAGCGAAACTCGAACTATGGCTGCAAAATGTCTCGGGGTCTCCCTCTCGGGCTTGCTTGCAATGATACACAGCAAAAGAAGTAATGGTGAATTTATATAGATAAACAAGATTGACCAAATGAGATGATTCACCAAGAGAATGCTAGTATACTAACACCTCCTGCTAAGGACGTTAGATACACTTGCTGTAAACATTTTTCATGCAAAACTAACAACAGACTTAGGGGGTGTTTGATGTATTAAGCACTTGATATTTTATGCTTAATAGATTGCAAGGTATAGTTTGGAGGTAGGGTGCCTTTGATGACATTGAGCTCTAGATGTTGGAGGTTATGTGAGCCTCTTAATGATTGAGAATAAAAATCATTGCTTAACCAATAAGAGCCTTACGAAACTTTCAACATGTAGAGCTCAATGTTATTAAGGCACCCTACCTCTAAATTATACCTTGCAGTCTATTAAGCATCAAGCATCAAGTGCTTAATACATCAAACACCCCCTTAGCCTATAAAGCAAACTGGTGGGTCCCGCCATCCACATCAATATCCTAGAACAATTCAATCCGTCCCATCTCTCCTAATTCTATTTTTTTTTTCCAGTTTTTTCAGATAAGGTTGCCGATTGACATCTCTTCTAATTCGTCGATACGAGAAGCAAATTGTTGTGTGGAGGAATCAATATCTCGACATAAGCCAAGAGGCAGATCTTGTGCCACTCCACCTGGTCGTATGAAACTGGCATGCATCCTGGCTCCCGAGACTCTTTCATAGAATTCCAACAATTTTTCCCGCTCCTCAAAAGCCCACAGGAACGGAGTTGATGCTCCCACATCCATAGCTTGAGTAGTTAAAGCAAGAGAATGATTTGAGATTCGAGTATTTTCCTATCCGTCTCAAAACATCGTGCTTAATTTTGGGATATTACATGAGCACACCCCTAATGGATTAGATTATTAAGGGGTTAATCATAAATAATGGCTAAGTTTAGGAGCGGTTTGTAAAATTATGGCGGATGTTTCAAAACTCGTAAATCAAAGTTTGAAAGTCTAAAGCTCCCCATTTTAGAGCAAGAGCCTTACTTTGTGCACACTTATTAAGAAAATAATAGAAAATGGGTAAACATTGCAAATGGATTGAGGATTTAATTATCCATAAACACTGTTCATAGTGCAAGTGGGTAAAAAGTACTCCCTTCGTCCCAGAGTATAAGTGTTCACCCTCCCATTTTCATGGAGATTAAGAAATTATAGAATTGATGTAAGTGTTGTGAGTATGAAAAGTGAAGTAGGAGAGAGGAGGTGGGGTAGGAATAGTAAGTTGATTAGTGTTGTGAGTGTTAGGATTAGATTCCTAAAACAATAAAGAGACAAGGGGAAAAAGAGTCCAAGATCAAACAGGGGTTGGAAGGATCTAGGAGAGGTCAAAACGGACGAGGAAACCAAAAAGGGCCAGAAAAGGAGAGATTCGGCCGAACCAAGGTAGGGATTCGGCCAAACCCAAGCCTTGACTCGGCCGAACCTTATGGGTTTAGTCCAGATTTTGTTCAAGTTTCCTATTTTGACTAGATTTCTTCTGTGTATTGGTTTAGGACTTCTTTGTACACCTATATAAGCATAGTTCCAAGTTAGAACACATTGTAGCGCCATATTAAAGAACATTTAATTAAATGTTGGCTTGGCGATTACCCCCGGACGTAGTTCATGTGTTGAACGAACCGGCAAACAATTCTTGTATTCTTTGCGTGTGATTCTCTCATATTTGTGTATAGTTCTTATTCTCAATTGCAACGGAGTACCACTAAATTCCCAACAACTGGTATCAAGAGCTTTGGTTAGGAGAATTCAAAGTTTCATCCGTTGATTATTTTGAATCACGTTCTTTGGGAATTTGTGAAGCAATCATGGTGAAGAACTCGATAGAGAAATTTAATGGTGTGAATTTCACGTTCTGGAGGACAAGGGTTGAAGATTACCTTTATTGTAAGGATCTTCATAAAACCTTAGGTGAAAAACCTGCAGACACGTCACAAGGATATTGGGAGACGTTGGATCGTAAGGCGTTAGAAGCGGTGAGGAGTGCTCTAACCGATGATGTTGCACGGAACGCGATGGAGGCCAAGACAACAGTGGGGTTGCTACAGATGCTGTCAGACATGTATGAGAAGCCGTCTAATATCAATAAGGTGTAGTTGATAAAGAGGTTTGCGAATGCGAAGATGCCGGAGGGGCAGACAACCGCGAGTCATATTGACAATTTCAAAGGTATGGTGGACCAATTGAAAAGTGTTGATATTATTTTTTCAGATGATGTGCTGGCATGTTTTCTACTAAAATCACTGCCTGATAGTTGGGAGGTAACTGTTACGACGATTAGTACGTCGAAGTAGGGATGGCCAACGCCGGTTCCGGTTCGGCTTTTATGTGAACCTTAACCGGCCCTTGGTTACACCGGTTCCGGTTGTCACAATCCGGTTTCGGTACGGTTCCGTGGTACCCTTTAAAAAAAAAAAACTAAATCAACATTATATTGAAAAAACAAACATAGAAAAAAATAAAATAAATGATAGTATATAAAAGAAAAAATGGATGGTACACTTTAAATTTTATTAATTAAAGGCAAATTTACAATGAGGGGGACAACCAAATTTTTATTATTTTCATTTACTGAATTTGGCTATAAAAAATCAGTCAAAACACAACTTTTCTTATCAACCTTCCATTAGTAACGGTTAATTCTGGTGAAACTATTAGAAATCTAATGATTTTGATGGTTTTTTAACGGTTTTACTGACGGTTCAGACGATTCTGGTTCACGGTTTGGTTGGGCGGTTCGGAACCGCCGGTTCACGATTTTTTAAGGGGTTGAATCTTAACCGGTCCTTATCCTAAACGGTTCCGGTTCCCACGGTTCCGGTTTTTGTGGCGGTTCATGGTGGTTACCGTTTTTTCGGTTCCGGGCCGGTTCGACGGTTTCGGTCCGGTTTGGCCATCCCTACGTCGAAGGCACCGTTAGTATATGTAGAGGTTAGAGATATCATCCTTCAAGAAGGGTTGATAAGGAAAGATAAAAGGGGAGAAACTTCCGCAGATGAGGCTGCACTTAGGGTGGAAAAAGCTAGGGGAACGGGAGGACCGAAAAAAGGGAAAAATAAATCGGTCAAGTGCTACAATTGTGGCGCGAAGGGTCATATCAGTTATGATTTTCCGGATAAGGAAGGATATAGTGATGCACACATGGTGGATGATGAGGATGTATTAATCCTAGGAGATGAGCAGTCGGGCGAAGATTGGGTGTTGGATTCTTGAGCTTTTTGTCATGCTAGTGGGGATGCAGAGTCAATGGAGCGATATTCACTGGGTGATTTTGGGGTTGTTTATCTTGGTGATGATCAACCATTGAAGATCGAATGTAAGGGGGACGTGATGATGAAGACTCCTAATGAGGCTGTTTTACATTTACATGATGTAATGCATGTTGCGAAATTAAGGGGGATGGTGATTTCTGTTGGATAACTTGATGATGAAGGGTATGGTGTAACCTTCATTGGTGGGTATTGTGAAGTCACAAAAGGATCTAAAGTGATCGCTTATGGGGTTAAGGAGAAGATGTTGTCCTCTATCTACAATATCGATGTTCGCTCGGGTGGGAACAAGAGGCTAAAGGACCGGCCTATTGGTGTAGAAAGGAGAGACATCAAGAAACGGTGTGTTAGGGAGGAGAGTGACACAAAGTTGATCAACGCGGTGTGGAAGTCAAAGTGCCCTAACAGAGAGCGTGTCCAGACCAAGTGAAGGCAATGGAAGAAACAAGGTGTGTCCAAGTTTCAAGGGGGAGCATTGCGAGGAAGGTGGGTCTGGAGGGAGAAGGCGAAGTTACACTTGCGGTGAGAAATCAAGGTAGAAGCTGATTTGGAGAGGCAAGTTGGACTCAAATGCAGAGTAGATGTTTATCTGCCATAAACCAATTCAACTAGGCCCAAAAGTAGTGGACATTTCCATAATTCACATGAGCAACTGTATCATATCTCTCAACAACATATAACCATACGCAAATACCCATCAACCATATGGCACATAAAGTGTCCATCATAACATAGCCAATCCAAATATGAACCCATAAATATTATACTCCAAGTAAGTAATAGCGCAAGTCATATTGTACCTAGGCACTCTCATTTAACACGCGTATAATCGCAATTTATGATCCAACGCATTTCACGATACATATTGTGTCCCGTAATTATTTCGCTTCATTTTTAATTATGTTAATCAAAATTATATTAAATTGTGATTATAACTTTATAGCTCCTTATTTATGCTAGAAACTTATTTTATAGCACGAGGTAATTTTATAACGCCTTTATTCATCTTAGGAACTCATTTTATGTGACGGGGTAAATATATTATGCCATATACGACTCCGTTGAGTCTTTTACTCATTTTGAGTCATAATTATTATCTAGAGTAGCACTACTCCACCGTCTCAAAATTACTATTACTAGTACCCATTTTAATCATTTGGGATCATTTAACTAATTAAAATGCAAATAAAATGGTATATTAACATAAACATCACAATTCCGTATCAATAAAATGGAGTACTACGATAAGACGGGTATAAAAGAAATGACACGGAATCAATACTGCGTAATCTCTCTTACCTCAAAAATGTGAAATACGAATCATCACTTTTGATGCTGCCAAAAATGTGACGGATCAGCCCTTCGTCTAGCGGTTCGGATAAATCCAGTAATGAGAACTTCCCCGTTCAGATCTGTGTACAATGAACAAACGTAAACTATGCCGGGGCTTCACCGGCAAAGGCCCTCCGGCGTGAGAGTAAGAATACGGGTGGTATGAATGAATAGAGAAATCAATTGACTAGTTTAGAGCCAAGAAGTTCATTACCCGTCTCCTGTTGTGAGTACCTGTTTATATAGGCGTGGGTGAATGAGTCCTGACTTGTTAGGAAAGCCAGGGAGCCCGTATTGTTGAGGGACTCGTATTCCTTGGAGATAGACTCCGGATAAGGATGAGTGGTATCCCAGTTATCTTGTATAAGAGATATCTTTGTTTAGATAAGGATCTCCACGATTAGAATTGTAGTCAAACTCCGTAAGTGGACTCCCTGTGATAATGGGAGGCTTATGATACATCTCGGCCCGTTATCTAGTTCGACTCATCATGGAGGCCGCCTAAGGATTGGGCTTCTCGAGTTCGGCCTAGGTAAGGACTGTTTGCTCGGCCTGATTGATGTCGGCCTATAGCATAGGCTTTTGGTGAATGGGCCTCTCGGTATAGGCCTTTTAGGTGTATGGGCCCCGTCTATGGGTCCTATTTAACCAAGTCGGTTTATGTCGTTCAGTGGCCCCCGAGTTTCTATCTCGGCATGCCGAGTAGGAACTGTGCCCCTTGTACTTGCTCTGCACTTCATTTACTTTGATTTGATAGTTAGCCGCCAAAATCTTTTGGGATTTAGATTTCCTGATGTCATGCTGATTTTTTCCAGGTGAAATCATTATTTCTCTTGGAGAGCGAGCACCCATTAATTTATCCACAATTATGACTTAAATAAATATTCCACCCCCTTATATTCTGGGGGTATATAAGGGCTGTCGCTCGGAATTTTACTCCTACAAATTTCATCTTCTTCAAGATCCTCTCAAAAAAACCTCCAATGGCTTCAAAAAGAAATTATGACGATGCATTCCCGGAGGAAGTAGATTCAGACGAAGAAAACCAGACTGGAGGTTCAAGTTCATCTGGCAGCCATGACTCTACATCCCCTCCAAAACAAGGTTCATCCTTTCCGGCGGAAGATTCGCCGTCCGACAGTAATGATGAGTTCTCCGAACCGGATCCAATCTTCAGCGAGAATGAATTTTCCGATGTTGATTCTGGTGCAGAAGAGTCATATGATGAGGACGAGGATGATGATGATCTAGAACCCATTATTATTGATGACAATGGGTACGATGGAGACGTTAAGTGGGAGGAAGATGATGAAGATCAAGATCAAGATTGTGATCTTTCTTGAATCTTTAGTTAGGATGATCCAGTAGTTTCTTTTTTTGATTTTGTATAGGTCAGGCCCCCGGCCTTGTTGTGGGGGTCTTTTGGGTATGTATAATGGAACCATCTTTTATGCTTTTCATCATTGTCTTGGAATTGTTTATTCTATGCATGTGCACCAACTTAATCTGTATAGTTTACTGCTCGATCTAGGCTGGTACTCGTCCATATGCATCTCGGCAATTGTACCTCGGCATCCTCCAGATCCGTTGATATCTACCGTAAGTCAAGCTGTGAATAGGGTCCTCGGTAACTTGGATAGCTCTGGGTCTCGTCTTTTTTGACCCTCATTATTTACTCCTTATTGCTTCTCGACCCTCCGACTCGTCACGTCGGTGGTTCCAGGTCGGCATTTTTATGTCTATTGACTTGTCACTGGTTTTGACGGTTGAGTTGTCCCAAACGTTTTCCCTCGGACTGTTCACTGTCAGGCTGCGCGTATGATTGATTGAAAAGACATCCCCCTTGAAACCACGCCCCTATTAATTAGGGGTAATGATGAGGCTTAGTGGGGAACGTTCCAACCCATGAATCCTTGGGTATGGTCGGTTCGGATTCGGGTATAACCCAGTTGACCTGGAATATAAATTCAAATTCCCCCCTTTCATTCCACATTTTCGAATATTTACCAAAGGAACAGTGTACTCACCGTCGGTGAGTTCTTGAGAGAATCGATTTCTGCTGCAGATCTCCCTAATCTGTTCCGATCATCTTCGTTAGCGCCTTCAGCTGATCCTTTTCCTCCGATTGCATTTTCGATTAAGGTACCATTTTGATCTCTTTTTGCCCTTTCTGCTATTGCTACCATTGTTAGGGTTTTAGGGCCTTTAAAGCTTTAAACTTTTACTCCCCTTTGCATTTCATCTCAGAGTAATTCTACATCTCTAGGATAGTTTCTCATTTCTTGTCATGTCCGAGACTCCCAATTTCGACCCTGATGCCATATACGGCTTCTATGAACGAAATAATAGGATTTATATACTGCCAGAAGGGATATGGAAAATGTTATCTTTAATGGTGATAGGTGACCTGTTATTTTTGAATAAAACCCCCCGAGACGATGTAAGGTATCCGTCCGGTCTGTTTGCCCCGAGAGCCCTTTCTGGTAGTGCTGATGGCATAATGCTTCTTAATACCTTTGACGAAGTTATTCAACACATTTTTCTCCACTATGTTAAGGATAAGTCGGTTTTCCAATCTCGTTTTGAAAGCGCCACCTCCTCGGCCCCAGTAGTCGATTCGGGGGGAGGGGGGACAGGGCCTTATCCAAGCCTCTTGACGAGTCTAACCCCTCTGTCTCTTCTACAGGTATGGTCGGGGAGAGTACTTCTGGGAGGATATTGGATAGATTTGAAACCAACGTTACCATACCGAGACGTGGTGCCGATGTCAGAAAAGTGGGTAAGAATAAAAGCAAGTCCGGTCCCGTCATAGACAAACACCCCAAATCGGGTGAGGAGATGATTGAGTCTCTCTTTTATCGGTACGGAGTAGACCGCGAGGAGTATCGTTTGTACTATAGTAAGTCCGTTCCTTTAGACACAAATGAGAAAATCCACAACTTTTACTACGACCAGGCAGTTGTTTCGTTCTTCTTTAAACAATTTCAGCTAGGCTTAAGGATTCCTCTTGACCAATTCATTAACGAATTTCTGGAATCCTGGGAACTGATGCCGTCTCATATCGGTGCAAATGCAGTCAGGTACCTGGTCAGTTTCATTGTCTTGTGCCGCAGTCTTAATTTTGAGCCGTGTATGTCTGCTTTCGATCATTTCTTTAACGTGAGTTATAACAAGACTACGAGGACTCTGACCATCGATCAAGTCTGACACATCCAAACCCAAGATTATCTCCCCTATTTCTGGCACTGTCAGTAAGGTGTCGGGGTGGAATACTCATGTAATTAGGGTTGAGTCCCGTTTTGGTTGGGAGTTCGCCGTTCCCGAATATGCACCATATCGACCTCAAAAAATCCACAAACCGGAATGGAGTGATAAGTTGATCGCTGTGTCAAAAGTTGAAGAAGCACTCCCCAATGCCTTCTTCAACCTGTTATGCTCACCCTCAGTCCTGTTTGTGGTATGGGTCCCGAAGTGTGGTAACACATCCGTGTTCATAAATAGAATATTCTGAGAGTATGAAGTAATCCATGTATCGCGGAGGTAATCCAATAATACAGGATAAGATCTGAAACGGTCACAAAGCCCTTGCCAACGTTCGTCCCATTCGCCGGAGGTAGGGGCTGAGATTGCATAATTGAAACTCCTCATGAATGATTCTGCCAAATCATCGCTACCTGTATGACTCAACCCATGGCAGTGGCGGTAGAGGCGGCGGCAGCGCCGGCAGGGACCTTCGGAATTTTTACTCTCGCCATTCTTCGTCGTCGTGTGGTGGTGCGCGGCAGGGCTTCGTCGTTGTCGTTGTTTAGGAGAGAGAGAGACTGGAAAGAGGGAATGCGTGAAATCAAAAAAAAAAAAAAATTAAGTATATAAATGGGCATTTTGGTAATTTACTTAATTCCCAGTATTTAACTTCTCTGTATATAACCATATCCGTGGAGTTGTTCAATTTGTTAATTGATTGTATTTAAAAGTCTATGTACAGAGAACTTTGTAACAACTTTCTAATCATTCAATACAGCAGGAAATTCCCAAATTCTCTCTCTTTTCTTTCTCGTTAACCCTAGAAATGTTCATCTTCCCCAAACTCGATAGGGTATCAGAGCCTTTCGATCTGTTTAGTGCTTCCGCAATTAATCTTCATTTCGTTCGATAATCTTTGTTGATTTTCAATTTTTAAAGGGGAATAAAGATTTTAACCTTCAAATGCAGTGTGATCCTTCCGTCACTAGGATCTGTCAGGTGATATGCTTCAACATAGCATGGATCAAAGTATGTGAACTTGGTGCAACCTTGAGCAAAGAAGAGTTCATGCCTTTAGTCAATAATAAAGCTAATTCACATAGTTCTAAAATAGCCTTGTGAACCAATCCTTCCAATTTTCGGTCCTGAGCTGCTGATGTGTCATAAAATTGAACAGTTAATTTGTGGTGGCTAAAAGGGTAATCTCCTGTAGCTTCACTAACCCCAGCCCACCTGAAAAACAAGTGCAACTTTATGAAAATGATTCAAAGAAAGGAAATTTACAAAATAATATGGACACAAAGGAAATTCTTATAAATTTTTGGTAGTTAAATTGCCAAGAAGTTAACTCCTTTATATCCATGAAACACTAAAATGGGCATTCATTTTGAGTAATCCTACACTCTTGCACCATGAAGTAATCAAACCCCACAATGGCAAAACATTCATATTGATGAATGTCATTCGCTCTCAAGTCGAACGCTTCAGCTTACAGAATCTGGTTGGCACAAATTGGGGCATACGCATAATGACATCTTTGAGCGCAAATTACCAACAACCCTGTGACATTTGTATTACTTCAGTGGTTTGTGAAAATAAACCTTAAAATCGTTCACCTCTGGGATGAAGTAAGCTCTAAAAACACACAGAATGAGTACATGTGACCTTCAGCAATCATAATTTAGATTTAGGGCCTGTCCTCAGTCCACCTCTGTATCCTATATGTGTGTAAGCCCCATCCTGAGTGGCACATATGGAAGACTTTCGGCTTTACAAAATTCTATGAAATAAGATTTACAAAGAAAGCACTGTTCATACGTGATAAGTTACAGCAAGGTGTTTGGATTATAGAAGCAAAAGAGTCATCAAAACTGGATGCAATGAGTCATCAACATTGGAAAATTTGATGTTATTCTTTTTCTCAATCCATATTTTATGGCTTAAGCGCACGGACAAAATGTAAGATTCATTATTATTTGGGGATATGCAGTAACAAAAAAGGAAACTGCTTCCGCAAAAATTCATTTAATAGACGAAAATACTCACTTGCTGTCTGGATGGCTTGACACATATTTGATTCTTTGCAATATTAAACGAGACTAATGCTTGTTGACAGAATCATCCAACCCATTAGTCCTAAACTCTTCTAATTCTTTCATCAGCAACTCCCCGCTCTAGCATTGCGTGATCCCAACCGTTTAGCACACAGAAGAACTGCCTGAACATCTTGAAGCCTATTTGTTGCAGATGCTGATGAATCAACATAGAACAAAACTTTTTGGATGTTTGAAATGATTATGTTCCGTGGATCCGCGGGGTCATCAGCTAAAAGAGGGTCCAAGCCTTCTAGGTCAATGTGCTCCGAAATAGCCCAAATAAGACGTGCACAAATTCTAGGGGTATTAACCTGTCAATATGATTTTTTATTTTTTTTTAACAAGAAGAAAACTAGAGTGAAGACTGCACGTTGATCCAAATCAATTAAACGAAACAAGGATAATATGGGAATAAAAATGTAGAAGTAGAGCAAAGGAATTTGTTGGAAGCTCTTTGTCTAAGTTGGTATGCCTACCTTAGTCAACCAAATGAAAATGGCAAGAAAACATGAATAAAAATGTAGAAGACGGCTGCTAGGGTTAGAAAAAAAAAATGGATCGGTTAAGCTATGTATACCATATAGAACGGCAACAGTAGATGGGAAAACATTGTATTGTATTGTATTGCATATTGAATGTGTACATATATACATGTGTAGGAGTCCTAACTAAGTACAATATATTTAGAATAAAGGAGAAGATTTGAAATACACAAAATAAGGAAACAATATATGCTAATACTAAGGACGAGATATAAACACTATCATCTAACACCAGATTGATTTATTTATTTATTTCAAATTGTAGCATTAACTATAGTGTTGTTAATTGTTACTATACACAAGGCGAGACATGTATTTTTCATTTTAGAAAATAATAATTTACTTTTTGAAATTCCATATGCCTATCAATTGCAAATTGGCGAACGACCAATTTATGCAACGTAGTGTCCGATTTATATCAATTAATGCAACGTAGTAGCGAATTCTTACATTATGAAACGTACTTCAAGTAGTTGTATCAAATAATGCAAAATTCGAACAATTTGACAAACGTACTTGAAGTAAGTTGTATCAATTAATGCAACGTAGTAGAGGCTAAAAAGTTATTACGTTGCATTATTTGATACACAATAAGCAAATACGTTGTCTATTTTCAAAAGTAAGCACTACGTTGCATTAATTGACTTTTAACACCCGGTACGTTGCATATTTCAGTGATTTTCCCATTGCAAATTTTGATTCTAATGCATTCCTAGTGTTCTTCATTCTTTGGTTTCAAAAGTTTAGTTGTCAAGTTGATTACAAAAAAGTTTGTCAAAACCATTCTTACAAAAGACAGGAACATACCCTCTCTTCCATTAGCTTTTCCTCCATTACAATCCATATGATCATATAGTTGAGCGATAACAACCAATTACAAGAATTTAAAAAAATGCTACTCAAGGTATCCACAACGGATAACCTTGTTTTTATTAAAATGGTGTCGTGAGTTAACAACCCAAAACAACGCCATAACAACCGAGCTAAAAACAAGCTAATTAACTATTAAAATAGCGTCGCGAGTTAGCAACCCAAAACGACGCCGTAACATCCGAGCTAAAAACAAGCTAATTAACTAAAATACGACAACTTACTAAATCCTTCTCAATTTCAATTTATTCTAACGTCACCCCCAATTCTACGTAACCCTATTTCATGACAAAATCCCAATCTAATTCCTTTTTCTTCTGCCCAGACCTAAAAATCTGATCAAGTCAAATCGCAAAAGAAGAAAAGAAATCCCAAAATGAAGGCCCAACCAGTTATTATTTAGTACTAAGAAAACCAAATAAAATTGTCCCAAATTGACAATATCTTAAATTTTAACAGACTTACGTCTCTTACAAGAAGGCGATTTGACCTTTCAAGTAGACTTTGACTTTCTTCGGCTTCGGGGACGAAGGACTCAAGCTCGTCTTCCATCCCAGTAAATTGTTCCGTCGGGAGCGTTAGACCCTCTTCATTTCTAGGAACAACCACGATTGTGAGCTGGGGTTCGGAGGATTCTGCTTGGTCGTCGGGTGGAGAGTGGTCGGGTGGGTTCGACGGCGGTGGTTGGTTGGTTGGCAATGGTGGTTGGTTGCCGTTGTTTACCGCGGGTTATTGTGGCCACCCTATGAAATCACAAAAGATTTCAATAATATTACCTCTGCGTAAATGGGTATTTTCCAGTAGACACTTTCTGTAGGAGGCCATTTCCAAACTTGCAACAATGTTGTATCCCGTACGCCATACCTGTTTCAACTAAATCGGTAAAGCAGAATGACTAGAGGCTTATACTAGCAAATACCACCGAGAATGCACCGGAGGTGACCACAGAGATAACACCCTGCACATCACAGGCTTGAGTAGACCGTTCTTTCCCACCAGTATATGTTGAGTCGCAACGCCCAAACCATACCCAGGGACGACCAAAAACATGGTCATTATAGCCCAACCCACTGCACCTATCATTTCAAGCAGTAAATAATGAATGTAACTGGAGATATGAGAGCGGAATTCATCTAATACCTGTGTTGAGCCAACAAAGGAAAGTATGGATGAAACTATTGCAAACAAACTCAACACATGGCTATGGCTGGAATTAACGAGTGTGGGGAGGAGAATGAAATGATGGCAAGGAATACTGGAGTAGAAATTAACCTGACACTCAGTTTTCTTATAGCGTTGTCGTTGCCTCCAATAACGAACAAACATGTGCTTTAATCTGATTGGATTTCAATCATGAGCATGCACATGTCGTTTACCCTTCCGTCCCACACTTAAAATTACACAAAAGTGTATCAAAATTAGATATGTTGAAGCACTATTTACATGGTATTAAAAAATCATCTCCTATCATATATGTCAAAAATTTTGTATCAAATTAGTTTTTGATAGTTATTAACTTTCAAATAAAAAATATTTATTAACTTTAATAATATTCTTAACATGATGAATAATTTCAAATTATGATCATTACTTTAATTAAATTAATGATTTGGTAAATATTTTTTTAATTATGTATTTTATAAATAATACTTTTAACATGATAGTTAACTATTCCTCCCTTAATTCCCGCGCAAAACTCATTTTGTGCACATAATTATGAGACAGCGAGTATAACATTAGATATCAAAATGTATTAGTTATTTGCTTCTGAGTTATGTTAAACTCACATAAAGTCTAAAAAAAATCTTCATAGTTATGCAGTAGGGTAAGATTTAAAAATATCTATTCAATAATAATAATGCTATTAAATTTACAGAAAAAAAAAATCACTATAAAGATGTAACTATAATCATTTTTACATATTACTGTTTTTTGTGCATTCCACGAGCATTACACAATTTAAACAAAAATAGAGATGATTTCTTTTTACACCCCGCCTTGGACCTCTCACACCGATTGCACGTTTATTGTATCCAATGATGTATCCAAGTGCATATTAGATACATTAGTTTTTACCTAATGTATCCAAGTAATGTATCCAATGATTTATCCAAGTCAAGTAATGTATGCAATGATGATTCCAAGATTTTTACCTAATGTATCCAAATTCTCACAGTTCTCACATGAGCACGACCTTATATATATATATATATATATATATATATATATATATATATATATATATATGTTATCTATTCTAGATTAATACACGTGCGATGCACATGTGACACACAATTTTTTTATTTTCAATATTTTTATGTAAATACTTAATTGTTTTGGCGCTCTTTGATCGATACTAATTCATGTACTACCTGAAACCGACATAGATAGGTAATTACGTTATAGAATTATCATGGAATGAAGTTCTCCTTGACTCTGGAATGTAAACTAGAGAGAGAGGAGGCATCAAAAACGGAACATGATTATGTAAAGCAGTTACAAGACATGGTCACAAATTGGAAGTCAAAATGAATACTTGGTCAAGCATACAGATGGCTGATCAATATTCATGATTCATAAATTAATAACTTAAAAACATAGAAACCTCTCAATCAACTGCACTGTACGAATAACTGAACTAGATATTTAAAAACCCTAATCCTCATTCCTAATAATCGCTTGTCGTCTCAGAATCTCTATTTCTCCTCCTTCTTTGTCTTGAACTTCTTTAAAACCGACACATGAACCTCTTCTTCAACCACCGGCTCAATTACTTCTTCTTCAACCACCGGCCCAATGACGATTTGTTCGAGTTCTGGTGGTTCTGGCGGCGGAAAGAAGGTGGATTGCCCGGCGGCTGGTTCACAACAATTTCCCCCTCCTCTTGTGGTGGTTGATTTCGCCCGATATAGTCTCGCAAACTTTTTACCATGATGCAAAATACATAACATGGAATTTTACCATAAAGATCCCATTTTTTCTTGTAGTTCCATTTCCAAACTTGGGTGAGTGCGGAATCTAATATTCCGTAGTTTCTACCCTGGCCAACCAAGTCAGTGAAACAAAATGATTGAACACTTATCGAACCAAACACAATAAGATACCAACAAGAATGGTGTGAAATGGTCCAATTGGATAAAACGCGGAATAAACACTCCACTCATACCATTTACCTCATTTCTTGTGCAGAACTTCCAGCATAAATTCCACGGATGATAGCGGCGAAGGCCAAAATAACGGCAGAGAAAAGACGTAAGCAATGCAAAGGCTATTAAGATAGAAATGGCTAAAATAATATATCACAGAACGTCACTATGATTTGTGCGCTGCCAAGTATAGCAAACACAGAAGTCAGTGTGGAAAAAAATATGACTAGGGGAGCCCTTGCGGCAATCGCAAAGGAGCGGAGTGGTTTTTTTTTTTTTTAAAAAAAAAAAAACCTTGCTGCCATGGAAATGCATCGTGGAATGATTATCATCGAATGAGGATGAACGATGCAATGATTTTGATTTTCACAAAAGCGTTGCCTGCCACCCCTTAATAACCATGCCGCACTAACTAACGGGAATATTATTGTCCAATGGCAAATCAACACGGGAATCACAACGGATTGCTTTTTGGTAAAGATAACACTGTCAGTTTCTCCAAGATTTATGGGAGTCAGCGGGTCAAACCCCTACAACCATTTGATAGCTTTGACCATTATCCGATATAAAGATCCAGTTTAGGCCAATTAACTGACATCACGTCATTGAACATTCGGAACTTGATGTTTCTCATATACTAGCTCTTTCGGAAGCATTTTAGCTGATATCTTTCAGTCTCTGCAGAATTATTGGGAGTTGAACTGAAGTACTTTGCATGCAACCTTATGCAATTTCACCCTGCAAGGCCTTCACTAATACTCCCTCCATCCCAAAATGATCTTTCCACTTTTCTTGTCGTTACTACGAATACGAATGAACTTTGAGCAGTAATTTTAGATTGGTTTAGTTATCCAAATGAAAATGTAAAACTTTTTATTGATAGTATTGTTTATGGTGTATCATTTGCACGTTTTAGATTTCCATTAGTATTATAAAATCAACATATAGTTATTGCTCAAAGTTCATTCGCAGTAACAACAAAAAAAGTAGGAAGATCATTTTGGGACGGAGGGAGTAAATAGTTACATGGAAGTCCTTGTTTAATCCCTGTAAACTATACGTATTTATTAGTCGCTCAAAGATTTTAGTCCAGTTTTACAAGTCAATCTCTGGGAGGATAATGCTTTACTTGATTGTATTTTATTTAAATTGCACAATAATTATTGCTTTTTCCAGATATTAGGATTTTTTTTATTTTTTTTAATCTTTGAGGAAGGAGGGAGGACAAACCAAAAAGGAAAGTGGGACTAGTTTATTGGGACAAAGTCAGTATTACAGCCAGATTTCCTTATTCCCTAAGACCCCTCCCTAGTCCAAAAGAGTTGGACCTGTTATAATTATTGCATCTTAAACTTCATCCGTAAGAACGAAGAAACTTAATCGTTAACGTTATATAACATCCTTAATAAAACCTTGCAGGAGATGAATTTATCGGAGGAACTGGTACAAACCTTAGATGCTCTTCTGGAGATGAGTCAGGGACACTTGGACGGCTGTCACTGGTCAGATATATACACCCCTGACGTGTTGAGCTTAATGGACAGATTCCAGCCTCGGCTTGCCCATTACCTTGAGGATGACTGACCGATGACTTTTTGTGCTTGACTCCTATTCTGTTTAATTCTTCGGTGAAAGCGTCAGAGAACTGGAGCCCGTTGTCGGTCACAATAGAATGTGGGACGCCGAACCGACACCATATGTAGTCATGGATGAAGTTGATGGCGTTTTCCTCTGTGATTTTTGCCAAAGGCTTAGCCTCTACCCACTTTGTGAAGTAGTCGACTGCTACAATTATGAACTTGTTGCTTCCTTTTGCCAAGGGAAATGGCCCAATGATGTCGACTCCCCACATGTAAAATGGACATGTTGGTATGACGAGGCTTTGTTCCACCGGTGGCACTTTGGGCAGGTCCGAGAAACGCTGGCATTTGTAACACTTCTTTACATAGGCTTGGGCTTCTTCTCTTAAGTTCGGCTAGTAATAACCGAGTGTGATTACTTTATCAGCAAGGGTTCTGGCCCCCGGGTGTCCTCCACAGACTCCCTCATATACCTCGGCCAGAAGTTTCTCGGTATCCTTAGGGGAAACGCTGGCATTTGTAACACTTCTTTCAGAGCCTTGAAGAATGGTAACGACTTTTCTGCCGACTTGGCGTTAAATCTTCCCAGGGCGGCCACCCTTCCATTCAACCTCTGAACTTCTTTTACACATGTCGGCTCTTTCATGTCGACTAGGGCCTGGATCTTCTCCGGATTTGCCTCGATGCCTCGTTGGGAGACCATGAAACCGAGGAACTTGCCCGCCGTGACCCCAAAAACACATTTACTTGGGTTGAGCTTCATGTCATTTTCTTTCAGGTTTTTTATAGTCTCCGTCAGGTCCGGGACGTGGCTTCCTGACTTGGTCTTTATTACCATGTCGTCAATATAGGCTTCCATGTTCCTGCCGATCTGGGATTTGAACACCTTGTTCACCATCCTCTGATAAGTTGCGCCGGCATTCTTGAGGCCAAATGGCATCATCACATAACAATAGATCCCTCCTGCTGCTTGGAAGGCGGTCTTTTTGATGTCGTCTTCGGCCATCTTGACTTGGTGGTAACCGGAATAAGCGTCTAGGAAGCTCAAGGTTTGGTGTCCAGCAATAGAGTCGACCAACTTGTCTATCCTGGTAGGGGGTAGCTATCCTTTGGGCAAGCTTTGTTGAGATCTGTGAAGTCGACACACATTCTCCACTTGCCGTTTTGTTTCTTCACCATTTCGACATTAGCCAGCCACTCGGGGTATGTCGCTTCTCGGATGATCCCGGCCTTCATCAATTTATCCACCTCGATCTCAATTGCCTTTTCTTTATCTATGGAGAAGACCCTTCGTCCCTGCTTGACTGGCTTGAAAAAACTGTCCACCTCTAGTTTGTGGTGAGCGATGGCTTCTTTGACTCCAACCATGTCTTCAACTCTCCATGCGAACACGTCTAGGTTGTTTTTTAGTAGGTTGATAAGTTCTTCTCTCTCTTCCGGGGGAGTTGTTTCCCAATTCGTACCTTCTGTTCTAGGTAGTCAGGGTTGATAATGACCTCATCTAGCTGGTCAACTGGTCTCAACTCGGGACCGTCCCTGAACTCCAAGGTTTCCACAATGATTTGCTTTACTTTCTCCTTGTATTTGCCTTCTAGGCTCAAATTGTCCATATCTAGGAGTCTGTCAATCTCGGCATTTATGGGGTCGGGTATTGTGGCCCCCGAGCTTGGGACGAGGACTAGGTTTGAGCCACTCGGCTCGTCTGAAGCTGTGTTTATGGAGATACAGCCGAATCCATCCAATCCATATGTCACCTCGGTCTCTGTCATGGCATTATCATCATCCCGTACGACCCATTCCTCAGGCATGTCTACTGTTATCACGCCGATGTGGGGTGCTGATGTTGTGACCGTGGTCGACTTTGATATAGTTATATTTTTTTCTGGAGTATCTATTTCCATCTTGGTTTTCGCCTTCCTGGACCTCATCACGTGTTCCAAGAAATGTTTAGAGGCACTGGGGACGCAGCCTATACCTGCCGGGGTCGGGAACTTCACCCTTTGGTGGGGGAGGGAGGCAACCATTCCCAATTTTCCTTGGCTAGGGGAGCCCAAGATGGCGTGGTAATCACTGGCCAAATCCATAACTATAAATGTAATTGTGGCCATGTCCTGTAAGGGAGGTCACCAACTTCTAGTACTAAGTCCACGGTTCCCTTCGCTTCGGCTTTGTGGTTCGTGAACCCTTCGAGCCTTCCGTTGTACGGTGTCAGCATGGTATCTGGGAGCTCCATCTCTTTGAAAGTCTTGTAGTAGAGCATGTCCTTGGTGGCCCCCGAGTCAATTAGGAGCCTATCTGACTCACAGTTGTCTATTCTGCCCGGGATGACCAGTGGTTGTTCTCTCATGGCCCTATTCCCGGCTAGTTCGTTGGGAGAGAAACTAATCACCTCTTCTCCTTTGTGAATCCAAGGGGGGATATGGTAAACCTTACTTAGCTCGTAGATCTGTTCTTTGAGCTTGGTATTTGAAAGAATTTCCTCCTTTATTACTCCAATCAGCTTTGCCCGGGGCGGTCTATCTTAGCGGTCATCTATCGTCTCGTCCTCTCTTGGACGTTTGTTTTCTTTCTTTGCTAAGTATTCATTTAGTTTTCCCTGATCGGCCCACCTTTTTAGTATTTTCTTTAGGGCAAATCAATTGTCTATCTCGTGCCCGTTATCTCGGTGGTAGGCACAGTACTTGCTCGTGTCCCTTGGGAACTTTGGGTTATCTTTAAGGGGTTTTGGATTTGGGAGATTCACCAGGTTTGTGATCTCGGAAATCGGCTTTGTAAGGGGGGTAAAGACCTCGGTCGGTCTCGTTCTATTCTTCCCTTGGTTTCCACTTCCATTGGTACCCTGGACCGAGTCAGAGGTGGGCGGTCTGTCTTCCCTTCCTCGGTCTCGATCTCTGAATCCGGACATCAGTTTTTTTTTTCTTCAGCAGTGGCTGTTGCATAGGCCATCTGGTATAGCTCAGATTTTGTAAGAGGTTCTCTTACCGACAATTCATAGGTGAGCTTGTCTGATCTTTGTCCATTATAGAAGCACATTATGATCTCTCTGTCGGTGAGTCTCTCTTCTATTGAGTCAACCAAGTCTCTGAACCTATTGTAGAAGTCCATAGTTGATTCGCTCTTTCCCTGAACTATGTTTGCCAGATCTGACAATCCTTTCTTTATAGCTCCGGCAGTGGCGAAATACTCTAGGAAACTTGACTTTAATTTAGAGAAGGAGTTGATGCTTCTTCTTTATAAGTCCATAAACCAAGACATGGCTGCTCCAACTAACTTACTAGCGAAGGCCTTGCATAGTACATCGTATTTGTTGGAAACCAAGGCCATCATACCTTCGAAAGACTGGAGGTGGTCCATGGCGTCAGAATTGCCAAAATATTTGTCCAGGTGAGGAAGCTTCAATTGGGGATTAGGTGGAGAGTCCTTTATCCATTGAGCAAACGGACGCATTGCGTCGTAGTCGCTCTTCGGCTTTCTCTGCCCCTGGTTCACCTCTATATTGTCCATCCTCTCCTGCAAATCCAATATGATCTGCTCACTGAATCCTGAGCTGCGATGGGAGCTTCGCGGCCCGTCTCTTTCTCTATCTCGGCCCCTCCCAACAACTCGGCTTGTGTCTGGATCATCACGAGGTCGTCTCGGAGGAGTGCGACGAGGTGGCTCATGTCTGGGTGGTACTTGATCTTGATTTTGCCATCGTCGCCTTTCTCCCAGGAATCTCACATCTGGAGATTCTGCCTCTTCTTCTCTCCTACGGTTTATTTGATCTCTCAGATCTCTTCCATCGGGATTAATTGGGCTAAGTCGCCCTTCTAGTCGGCTTGGTGGAGCAGCTCGATCCTCTGGGGGCGCATCACGCGGTTCCTGATGACGCCTGTCCTCAGTGCGTGGATTCCCCCTACGGTCACTTCTTTCTCCACCTCCCAAAGCTCCTCTAGTGCCAGAGGGCTGGGCAAAGGGCGCCAAGGAATGATCGGTATCGAACTCTAGAAGAGCCCTCTGAGCATCAGCTAGTTGCTGAAGGGTTGAGAGATTCTAATGTAATAATGCCCTCCGATCAATTGGTGCCGGCCTAGAAGGGCCAGCCTCGATAAGCTGAGGACGTGAAGTCGTTCGTCTCCGCCGTCCATGCTGGTGAGTAATTTCAGGCGCCGGCCCTCTGGAACGGGTGTGCATCCCGCCCCCTGAGGCGGATGAGGGAGGCCTTGATTCAGAGCGTTGTTATTTGCCACGTTAAGTGGTGGCGGGTTAAAATTGGCATCTGGTATAACGCTAGCTTCCCGACCGTCGGCGCGAGTTTCAGACATGAGGAAGTTTGTGGTTCTCCGAACAAAGATTCTCCAACGACGTTTCCCGGCAATGGAACCAAACTGATGCTGCCAAAAACGTGTCGGATCAGGCCTTCGTCTAGCGGTTCGGATAAATCCAGCAATGAGAAATTCCCCGTTCGGATCTGCGCACAATGAACAAACGTAAACTAAGCCGGGGCTTCACCGGCAAAGGTCCTCCGGCGTGAGAGTAAGAATACGGGTTGTATGAATGAATAGAGAAATCAATTGACTAGTTTAGAGCCAAGAAGTTCATTACCCGTCTCCTGTTGTGAGGACCTGTTTATATAGGCGTGGGTGAATGAGTCCTGACTTGTTAGGAAAGCCAGGGAGCCCGTATTGTTGAGGGACTCGTATTCCTTGGAGATAGACTCCGGATAAGGATGAGTGGTATCCCAGTTATCTTGTATAAGAGAAATCCTTGTTTAGATAAGGATCTCCACTGTTAGAGTTGTAGCCAAACTCCGTAAGTGGACTCCCTGTGATAATGGGAGGCTTATGATACATCTCGGCCCGTCATCTAGTTCGACTCGTCATGGAGGTCGCCTAGGGATTGGGCTTCTTGAGTTCGGCCTAGGCAAGGACTGTCTGCTCTGCCTGATTGATGTCGGCCTATAGCATAGGCTTCTGGTGAATGGGCCTCTCGGTATAGGCCTTTTAGGTGTATGGGCCCCGTCTATGGGTCCCATTTAACCAAGTCGGTTTATGTCGTTCAACTTTATTCTCAAATAATCACTGAACCTCAAACTATAACTGGTTTCTCTCAACTATTGTCGAAAACCATTGCAGAGAGAAAACTATCTATTTGTATTTATAGTACTTTTAAAATTAGATGAGTCACCCATTTAACCCAAACACCTCCTGCATGAACTTCTTGTATTATTTTTAGGGCAAATAGCACATTAGTGCCCCAAAGTTTCATATGAGTTGCAATTTAGGTCCTAATGTTCCAATTTTGGCAATTTGGTGCCTAATGTTCACCTTTTATGGCGAAATGAGTCTTTTTTGGATGGTCATGGATGGATACTAATGAAATTAACGAAAAATTTAACGAACTTCTTTAAAATTTGCATTTCTTACCAAAAAAGGCAAGTTGGCGTTGTGGGAGTAAGAGAAAGCATGTCAGAAGAAAAGATGTGAAGGTGGCCGACGGATGGTGTGTGTGGATGGGTGGGGCGGGGGGAAGGAGACGAAGAAGGTAGAAGTTTAAGTTTTATTTTTTATCTTCCTTTATCTCAAGCAAATTTAGGTTAAAAGAAGTTTATTAATGCTATTATCTATGGACTAATATCTAAATTTAGTCATTTACTTTTTTTTATTTTAGCCCTTTACTTAAGGAATTAGAATTATAAATGACTCTAGTGTAAGGGATGTTTATTTTTATAATTTTCACTTCTATACAAAAAAATTATTATTTTAAATGAGAATCAATATTTTACTTTAATAATTTATTGTGTTTTTTTTGGGTTAATTAAAATATACTCGACATTCTTTTATTAATATTATATATATATATATATATATATATATATATATTATGAGTTGTAAAGTTTTTAACAAAATGGGGTCAACATAAATAATTATTGAACTTTAAGGGTAAGAAATGAAAGTTTCAAATAGTCTCGTTAGATTTTTTTCGTTAATTCTGTTAGCTTCCATCCATTATCATCCAAAAAAGACTCATTTCGCCACAAAATGTGAACATTAGGCACCAAATTGCTAAAATCGGAACATTAGGACCTAAATTGCAACTCATATGAAACTTTGGGGCACTAATGTGCTATGGTTTAATGACAATTTAGACCCTGAAGTATGATACCACCCTTCCAATCGAGCCTTGCATGTCTTTTTTCGCCAGATCGGACCCTGGGGTGATTCATTTTCGCCAGTTAGGGCCTTTTTGACGGAATTCGTTAAAAAGTCAGTTAAAAGGCATGTGCCGTGCACGTGACTAACGGAATTGGGTTGTTTGAATTAAGATTAACTATTAAAGGTGTTAAATAGCATATCTAAAAACTGAAGGGAGGGGTAAACAAAAACTCAAAACTTATAAACCTTTCCCCATCCTCTTTCCCTATCCAGAAAAAAAAAACCCAATTCCAACGCCGTCTTAACTCTTCTCCACGCCGTCTCAACTCCAACGCCGCCAATCAAGACTACTGCCGGGTGGCAACTTCGTCTCCGCCCCCTCCTCTCAGTCCATCGTCGGCAGATCTCGCCTCCTCCGCCCCTTCCTTCCGTCGACTCTGGCTACTCCGCTCCTCCCATGGCGGCAAACTCCCTTCTCTCTTCCCAATTTCGCCGGCGACGCTGACGGTTATGAGGATGGAGAAGGGGAAGCATCACTCGTCGGAATCATCATCATCGGAAGAAGGTATAGCGGAGGCGCCGACGGTTATGAGGATGGAGAAGCATCACTCGCCGGATTCTTGATTTTTGAATTTCGAATTTTGATTTTTGAAGTTTTGATTTTTGATTTCAGATCTGGAGTGTTTGTATGTGTTTCTTGGTTTGTGTGTATAATCTGTGTGTGTTCATGTGTTGGCAGTGGCGGTGTTTGGTCGGTGTGCGGTGTGGCTGTCCGATGGTGGTGGTGCGGTGGTGGTGTGGTTGTGTGGTGGTCCGGTGGTAGTAATGGTGGGTAGAAGCTGGAAGGATGGTGGGAAAGGGGTGGTCACCGGAGGAAGGGGAAAGGGGTGGGGGTTTGGCCAGGTTTGTTAAAGATGATGGTGGCTGCTATTCTAAGATATTTTTTTTCTTTCTTCAAAAAAAAAATCTAAAATAAATGATTGTAACTTATTTTAATTTCCTATTACAAAATATAAAATGTTGCATATTTATTTAATCTAAGATACTCAGACTCTTTTGTTTACCTCGCCGGACTCGTCTCGACAAGACTAAAATACGTGTGTCCGAGGACACGGTTGCGGCGGAGTAAATTAAAGAGTCCGAGCATCAGAGTATTTAATGATAATTTTCTTTGGTAAACGTAAAAAACGATTTGGATAACGCATTTGCTAAAAATATACTCCCTCTGTCCCGCCCGACTTAAGATTCTTGGTCAAGCAATTTATACTTTGACCAACAATTTGAACAAAAATAATTATCTTAATGTAAATCTAAAAATAATTATTTAGTTTATTATTAATCGTGATACAATAACAAGTTTTAAAATAAAACTCTTATTTAATTTTCTTTTTTATTATAAATTATAAAATGTTGCATATTTATTGGATGAAGATTTTTTTTGGTAAATGTAAAATTTGATTTATTTTGTTTATAAAATAAAATTCTTATTTAATTTTATTTTTTATTAATATTTTGAAAATAACTTTAAAAACCCTTTTATTTACTATTTTATTAATTATTTTTATTTTCAGCCCTATTAAGTTTCGAATTTTCATTAAACCCCTTAAAAGAAACATCAACTTCAAACAACCCAATTCCGTTAGTCACGTGCACGGCACATGCTTTTTAACTGACTTTTTAACGAATTCCGTCAAAAATGCCCTAACTGGCGAAAATGAATCACCCCAGGGTCCGATCTGGCGAAAAAAAACATGCAAGGCTCGATTGGAAGGGTGGTATCATACTTCAGGATCTAAATTGTCATTAACCCATGTGCTATTTGCCCATTATTTTTACACCTCAAATCAAAAAGTCATACTTGCTGGCAATTAGTAAAGCACAACATGGCCCACCATTATTTTAATGACAAATTCTTATATGCGGCAAGGGCCGCTCCATGCGGCGGTGCGGCGGGCCAACCAGCGGGTCAAACCCGCCCGACCCGGCCCAGTGACCCGACCGACCCACATATCCTCCAGCCCCATTAAGACACGTGGCGCGCTGTGAGCCACTCGCTGGTTCACTCAGCCGCGCGCTGCCACGTGTCACCTTTAAAAAAAAAACCCATTAACTTTAAAATACTATATCTTGAAATTTATAACTCAGAAAAAAAAAAAAAAAAAAAAAAAAAAAACCATTGTGTTCGTCTCGACGAGACGAAAAAATCTACATAGGTCATGATATGGTTTGATTTTTTTTTAAAAAAAAAAAAACATTTTTTACACACAAAAAGTTTGAGTTGCTTTGTCAGCTGAGATGTAACACTCTGTTCTAATAAAAGTAACAGTTTCATATTGAAAAAGTAACACTTTTACAGTCAAATGTAACATGAGTTTTATAAAAAAAAAATGGATTTGCATTTCAATTGTTACTTTCTCAATAAAAAATTGTTACATTTCATATATAATGTTACATTTAAGAATATAAACTGTTACAATTGAGAAAAAAAAATGTTACATTCATTTTTTATAAAATGTAACATTAGTTTAGTTGTGAATCCTATGTTAATTTTCGGAGAAAAAAAGTGTTACATTTGAAAAAATGATTGTTACATCCCTTTATAAAATGTGTTACATTAGTTTAGTTGCCAATCTTTATGTTATCTTTATCTATTGCAGCAAAATTGTGGTACATTTTTTAAAAAAAAAGGTGTTACATTTGAATAAAAAAAATGTTACATTTCGTTATAATAAGTGTTACTTATGTTGGAGGAAAAAAAGTTGAGGTTGCAAAAAAAAAAAAAAACCGGCTCGGCGCCGTCGCACGCCGTACACCGTTGTACAGGAGACGGGCTCTATTTTAATTCAACTTTCTTATACTGAGAATGATAAGACACTATTTCCGAAAGTTGCCGGAGCTTATCCTAGTCCGTCCTATATTCTTGTTATTATTATTATTTTCGATCCGTCCCAAAATGTCGTGCTTAATTTCAGAATGTCACAATTTATTTTATGTGTGTGTGTGTGTGTGTTTTTTTTTTTTTTTTAAAGATAGAAGGTTTTAGTTGGAAATGGGAAGGAGGGGAGGGTTTTGTTTGAGGGATGGGAGTAGATTTGGAATGTGGGCTTTTGGTTTGACTGGTCAACGGAGCCTGAGGGGTGTATGAGGAATTTGGATCTCAGCTCAACTTCTTATGTAGAATTTGATCTGGGCCTGAGATTGGGGGCCCTTGGGGAAATTTTTCATTACTTAATGTGATGTGATGTGATCCGTCTCACTATGTTTGGTCACATTTGACTTTTGATAGTCAACACGAGTGAATTTTAACTAAAAATTAATGTCAATCTAGTCATCCTAATTAAATTCTAAAAATTGTTATACATAAATCACTTAGTGATTTTTCAATAACAACTTTTAGAATTTCATTAGGATAATTATGATGATATTAATATTTGGTCAAAGTTCACTTGTTTTGACCATCAAAAGTCAAATGTAGAAAAAAAAAAAAAAAAAGTGAGACGGAGGAGTACTTATTTTCTTTTTTCAAAATGACAATCAATTCAGATTACTTGAATACAAGCTTCCATTCCATTTTAGTCGCATAAGATTAGGTGAAGCTGTATGAGCCATAAATACTCTTTATTTTCACACCTGCATCCAATTCTGACCATAATGTAATGTCCATATATTTCTGCAATCAACTTGCCCCAACTTGCCTTTAGTCAAAAAAATAAACTGATCTGGACTCTGGATGTACCTCATATAATTACACCTTATATTTACAACTTGATAAGGGTAGTAAAGTGTATATTGATAATAATTAATTTAATACTCCATCCGTCCTATACTTAAGTTAAGAGTTTACGGGGATTAAGAAAATATGTTGAAAAATTAATTATTGTGAGTGGGTAGGAGTGGATAAGAGGGAGAAAACTGAACATTTTGGGTAAGTAGCAATAAGTATGGGACGAACAAAATGAAAATAAGTAGTGATAAGTATAGGACGGAGAGAGTATTTAATATAAGACGAAACAGACAGACATACAACATCCTTAGCTGGCTTTCTCAGAAATGCAAAAATGGAGTGGGTACTTGGATCATCTTCAACCTTCCCCTCACAATTATTTTTTTCCTTTTCAAGTCTGCAATTTGCATGCTTAAATTCAATTTTAAAACCCAAATTAGTTGCATCATTCTTTTCTTAATTCATGAACAGTCAAGCCACCGGTGTGAAAGGTACCCCTTATATATATTTTGGTCTATTTAAACCAAAATTTTGAAATTTCATGTCTCTATTTCAATGTAAGCTTACTAAATATATTAGCTGTATATAATTGTATATATAGGGTGCTATATATAACTATTGATGTTCAATTATTTTCTACCATCTGCTCCCATTATTATACACAATCTTCTTTGCAAATTGCAGTAAACTTGCATTCATGCTTGTCTTCTACCTGCTTGTGTTTTGGTCAAGTTTAACTTTGCCTTGCTATACTTGATGCTATATATATGTGTATATATCTATATACTCCGTATATGTATTCAAGCACGATTGCAGAAGAACCGATATGATCCGAATCGGGTTTTAATTCATCTGACAGAATAAGCCATGGAAGGGAAGAATGTTGGTCCCAATGATGTGGTCGTTATCATCTCGGATTCTAAAGAAAGTAATGACCCAGAAGGAGATGGTATTGGTCTGCATAAAAATGAAACCGGGTCTGCTTCATTTTCGAAGTATATTCAAGGAGATACCCAAATTGTCCAGTCAATCGAGCAAGAAAATGTCGATTCAAGAGAAAAGGTGATGAATTTGACAAGCAACATTTCTCCCCTAGAGATACCAAAGCTCAGTCCATCATCCATCACTACTACAAGAAAAAGATCTATCGCTCGCTCTGTATATTCAAAGCCTAAATCACGACTTTTCGAGGCATCAACCCCGAGTAACTGGAAGACAGAGGAGGTCAAAGAGTTGACCCAATTGCCATTTCCTACTCCATCTGGAAAAGTCAACTCAAGCCCCCCGAAAACCTCTGTTCCTGCCACCCCAAGAACGCCTTTAATGGCTACCCCAAAAGGAGATGATGATGATGATGAAGATGATGGAGATGATGTGTATGCAACTACAGCGACTTTTCAAGCTTATCAAATGAGAAAGCAAGTCACGAAGGTCAAATTGTTGCCTTTAATTGAGTTAATTCTATTTGTTTGCTTAATCGCTTTTCTTATTTCTAGCTTAACAATCGATAAACTGGAAAGCGTTGTGATTTGGGACATACGTATTTGGAGATGGTCCGTTCTTGCATTAGTGATTTTCTGTGGTCGTTTAGTTACGGGGTGGTTTATAAACATTCTAGTTTTCTTGATCGAGCGGAACTTTTTACTTAAAAAGAAGGTTCTGTATTTCGTTTATAGTTTACAAAAGAGTGTTCGGGTTTTTCTTTGGTTAGGGTTCATTCTTATGGCATGGGGTTTATTGATAAGTCGAGCGGGTCATAGATCTAAGCATACAAGAAAGGTATTGAACTATATCACGAGAGCTCTTGCAGCGACCCTCATTGGGGCTGCGACATGGATGTTAAAGACGTTTTTCGTTAAGTTATTGGCTTCGTCTTACCACGTGAGGACTTTCTTTGATAGGATTCAAGAATCGGTTTTTCATCAGTACGTTCTTCAAACCCTTTCAGGTCCGCCATTGATGGAATACGATGAAAATATTGGTAATAGTGCTAGAAATAGCGGCAGATTGAGTGTTAAGAGTATGAAGAAAGGGAAACAAGTTGAGAAGGAGGAGGTTGTTGATGTGAATAAGCTTCATCAGATTAAGAGAGAGAAGGTCTCTGCTTGGACTATGGGAGGTTTGATAAAGATTGTCAGAAAGTCCGGTTTGTCTACGCTTTCTGACGCGCTCGATGAGAGTGAGAATGGTGATGATGATGGCGAGCAGAAAGAGAAGAAGATTACTAGCGAGATGGAAGCAAAAGCTGCTGCGTATCAGATATTCAAGAATGTAGCAGCACAAGGGCACAGGTAAAGAAATTCAGTATTTTTTTTATTTTTTATTTTCACTTGAATATATTTTTGTCGTTTGTTTACAAAATGCGAAGTTATTATGGGACGTGGGAAGTACTTCATTTGTTCGTATGTATTTGCACGAATAAGGTACATTGAAGAGAAAGATCTTTTACGGTTCATGTACAAGGATGAAGTTGATAATCTTCTTCCACTGTTTGAGGGGGTAGTCGAAACAGGAAAGATCAAGAAATCCGCATTCTACAATTGGGTTGTAAGTATTTCCAAATAAGTTTTATCTTCATCTCTTTCTTGCGCTCTCTTAATAATTTATTCTGAGATTTTACGTTATTTTGTAGGTAAATGTGTATAACGAGAGGAAATTTCTGGCGCATTCGTTAAATGACACGAAAACAGCCATAGAAGAGCTAAACAGGATTCTTTGTGGGATTCTATTAATTGTCCTCTTCATCGCGTGGTTGCTTTTAATGGGGCTTTTGACAACAAGAGTGCTCGTTTTCATCTCATCTCAGCTCTTACTTGTCGTGTTTATTTTTGGGAATACCGGAAGGACTGTATTTGAAGCCATCATCTTTGTATTCGTGACACATCCTTTTGATGTAGGGGATCGTTGCGTTATTGATGGAATTCAGGTAATTTCATTGAACTTTCGAGGCAAAAATTCATATTTCACGGAGTGTGTGTATATATATATATTCAGTATATTCTGGTGTTATCTATAACAAATTTGGAATTTGCAGATGGTTGTTGAAGAGGTGAACATTCTGACAACAATCTTCTTAAGATTTGACAACGAGAAGATATTCTATCCGAATGCAGTTTTAGCAACTAAAGCTATCGGTAACTTTAATCGGAGCCCAGAAATGTATGATTCTGTGGATTTCGACATTGATTCTTCAACTACAATGGAGACTATTTTAGCAATGAAAGCTAAGATTAAAACGTAAGTTCCTTTCACCCTAACTGTATTCTCCGTCTTTCTTATATGATTCTAAACTAACTTAAAACGGGTATTTTTTCAGGTACGTGGAGGGTAAACCTTTACACTGGCGACCTACACATAGTGTGAGGGTAAAGGAGATAGAGGACGTGCACAAGATGAAAATGAGTTTGTCCCTTACGCACACTATAAATTTCCAGAATATGGGGGACAAGTTAGATAGGAGATCTGATCTTGTATTTGAGCTTAAGAAGATCTTTGAAGAACTTGGGATTAAGTATCATCTTCTTCCTCGGGAAGTTCATATCAGATACCTTGAATCTGCCCCCCAACCAGCACGGTTTTGAAACTCGTGCAACTACCCGATATACTTTTTTCTTTTATATTATTTTGTTTATTTGATTTTATTTATGGTTAGAATGTCAGTGTTGCACCATTTTGGATAAGGTATTAGGTTTGTAACTTTGTATTGTAGCTGTTGCTTCTTCTGTATAATTTCCGTATATGTACTTTATATATAGTATTGTACCATTTAAAGATTCAAGGGTACTCTAAGAAATCTCATGGGTGTAAATAAAAAAACTCGGATGTGCAATTCTAAAACCAGTGTCATTTAAAGTTTTAAACTGCCGCCAAAGATTTAGATGATTTCAAAGGTGACAGGACCTGACTTCTAACTGGACTAATAAATGAGGCTGGCCCATACCTGGAATTGGGCCTAAGTTCATAATAGGGAATTTTTAAAAAAAAATGTGGGGAAAATGGCAATGACAAAGGTGATAACCTTATCCAACATTGCCAAGTGGAGAAGCTGCCACCTAGGATACCAAACACCCAAAATCTCACCCAATTTCCCACCTCTCATCACATTCTCTCTCCTCTACTTCCCCCCAATCTCCTCAAAACACCACACCATTCTCTACTGCCTTTTTGAGTTGTAAGAACAAAGAGAGAGAAGAAAAAACAATGGCCTCCACTTCAGCAATCTCTATGGCCACCCCATTGACATCCTCATACCAAAAGAGGGTTATCCCAACCACTACTTCCTTCTTCAACCCACTGCCAATGAGGCCCTCAAAGGCGGTGGCGGCAGTTCGGCCCGCCGCCAGGTTCTCAGTCAAGGCATCACTCAAGGAGAAGGCGGTGACAGGGTTGACGGCGGCGGCACTGACCGCCTCCATGGTGCTCCCTGATGCGGCGGAGGCAGCATCGGGTGTTTCACCGTCCTTAAAGAACTTCTTGCTCAGCATTGCTGCTGGTGGCATTGTTCTTGTTGCTATTTTGGGTGCTGTTATTGGTGTTTCCAACTTTGACCCTGTCAAGAGGAGCTGAACAAGATATTGTTTGCTTTCAAATTTGTTTTTGTCTGTCTAATGTGTTCTACTCTAGTATATTTACCACTCTATTGTGTATGTAATAGATCACTCCATGTATTACTTGTAATTCTATCTAAAATCTTGTCAAAAACTACTCCCTCGCTTCAAAACGAATGTCCAATTTCATTCATGATGAACAAAAAACAGAAAAGAATCTCACCATAACCTAACCACACACACACACACACTACATCACATTCTAAGGTTAACTAATGGATTTTCTTAAGAACAAGCGATAATTAGTAAGCTTAGAATGCATTGACTCAAGTTTGATATAATGCATGCAATTTCTTTCGCGGGCTTACAAATAAAGTGCACTCCAGAAATTGTTTACTTTCAAATGTGTTCCAATATATTTACCACTCTATTGTGTGTGTGCAATTGACGACTCGATGTATTACTTGTAATTCTATCAAAACTCTTGTCAAAACTGGATCTATTTTACTACAGGCAGGATTCCCATTCCCTAAAGCTAATATAACTAAGACCTCACCTCAAATCGACTGTCCGTTTTCATTCACTACGAATCTCAGCGTATAACCAGATAAACACACACACACACACACACAATATGAGACAGGCTATAGGCTAAGTAATGGATATTCTTAAGAATAAGGCGTAAAATCAAGTTGATTTATATGAAATAGCTATATGATGGACTAAAGAGGAAATTTCAATATCAAATTACTACAAATAGGCACACCTCTGTTAAGGGTTGCATGCAATTTCACTCATGGGACTGAGATTACTAGAGAAATAGATACGTCTATTAGGATAATAAGTATAATTGTTTTCGCCAATGAATTAAAATTTACCTAATTTTGAAATGGAATCAAGCATATATTTGCTCTCTGAAGTATAGTTCACCTTCTCTGCCTTCACAATAGTCATCTTCACCCTCTGTTCATCACCGTATATTTCTTCTTTGATTTTAAGCTTAAGGAGGAACTGCGTGAAGAGACGACTTTTCATGGCATCTGAAAATCCTTCCTCATCCTGCACTTCATATTTCATCTTGTACAAATCTTTTGCCGGGTAACCCAAGATTTCTTCACCAGACTCTTGAAATGCAGTTACCCATGTCAACCCAGTATGATCTTGAACTTGACACTGAAGAAGGTAGCGATAATCGCACTCCTCAAAATCTTGATTGCACCTATCACACTGCCACCTTGAGTTTGAAGACTGAGTCACTTTCTTGCTACACTGTCTATCTCCAATCATCAATGGGCAAGCTGTATAACAGAAATTGTCCGTTTTAATGAAAGTTATGGTTCCTTTTAGAGTGATCCAGTCCGGTTTATCTGACCTCCCAAGGCCTTCATCCTTAATCTGAGATACAGTTTTACGTATCTCATTTTTTGATAATCCGGGCATCACGTCTCTCGAGATGGACTGAGAAGCAGCGTTCTTCCCTCCTCGGTCAAACCAGTTTCTCAAAGTTACGGCCTCTGGAAAATCAGGATCGATAAATAGCTGTGTGGCTGAAATACTCCCAATTGATTTCCCACTGAAGTCATTAACTTTTCCAGCTTTCACAGCTAAAACGGGGTTTAGCCCAGAATCAACTAATTCTTGAAGTTGTGAACCTTCTCTGTTACAAAACTCTCCCCAAAGTGTTAGTTCCACACTTCTACCAGATTGATCCTTCAGGTTTATGGTTCTTTTCTGAGTCTCCATTCCGTTTTTTCTCATGATCGGGACAGAAGGGTTCACAGATACTACAATACCAATAATATCAATTATGGAATCATTTTCTGAATTCTCAATTTCACTGATTGGCTTGAATGAGAACTGCTGTGTGGGTATAGAGGCATCTTCTTCTGGGCAAAGATCCACAGTGGATGTTGCTTCCAAAAAAATCTCCCATTCATTCTTCAGATGGTTGAAGTTTTTTTTGGCAGGTTTTAAGCTACCTTTTGATATCACATAAACTTTACCTACCTGAATGACATCATAAAAACGATCAACAACAGCATTAAAGCAGGTCACTCGTATTTCCCCTCCATCAACGTCAAGGAGATCAAAGGAAAAGACTTTTCCATCCCCCCTGGCATTGTTGTAGCGGCGGAGATCACCTTTTGCAGTCACTCTGGCCTTGATAGCCCACCGACCTTGATATGGGTTTAAAGCAGCTATCGGAATGATGCGTGCCGGTGCCTCATTCTTCATGATTGCACCATGATTTTTGTAATTTGGAGGTGGTTGGTAGGCAGGTTGAACAGTTGGACGGAAGTTCTGCTTACTTTCTATCAAGTTCTGACCTCTGTTTGAATAAGTACTAGTCTGGACTGTTGATCGATCAGGAGCGCCGTTAGCAACTGGAAGATGAGCCATTAAATCAGGTTCACCAAACATTTTTGGGTTCCCAATAATCTCACAGTCTGGTATGATGGTTTCCATATTCAAAACAACAATGATCCTGCAAGGGGAATAAAGGCACGGGTCAACCCGAAATCCTAATCAATATTATTAGCAACATTGACCATTCATACTGGTATAATTTGTTAAACAAAACTAAAATGATATTTCGGAACATTGGAGGATATAAGTTACCCTTCTTTGTCTGCAGCATACATAATGTGCTTACAATTTGAATTTGGTGTCTGACCACCTATCTATATGAAGGAGTGGGGTTTTAATATTTAACAACCACCCAACTGGTAAATGTAAATTTCATAAAATGAATATATTCAAACAACAGAAAATAATCAACATTCTTGATGCATCAAAAACCCCAAATGCCTAGTCTGTAAGTAAAGAACGTTTAGAATGATTGTCTGCAGAATGAAATCAGAACTAAACATGTTCACTCACACAAGCATACAATGTACACAAACAAGAAGCCATGAACATGCCAGTATGTCACTGGGCCTGGAAATGCATGCTTGTTTCAATACCAACTGTGCAGCTTTAATAACAATACAAAACCCTGTTTCATAACCATTTCCGGACAGATTTTAAATCCCATGTTCTAAACATCCCTAGAAATCCGATGATTAGCATTTCCACACTTCCTTCTAGACTATTACCACAAAATAATTTTACTATCGTCCAGTAATACATATCAAAATATGCTCTAAATTGCTAATCAAGCAGATACCACACTTCATGGGATAAATTCCAACAACAAAGCAGACACTGACTAATATCTATCTAACAAGCAACTGTCATTAATAATCAAATAATACGAGCAAAATGAAACGAAAACTCTGTCTAACAAACACCACATGTGGACTCATCCAGCCAGTAAAGAATTTACGTTTCAACTTTTCAAAGTAAACTTCACCATAATTTGAACATATATTTACTTTGTTTTAGAGAACAAACACCTTAACCATTAGTAGACGCTACTCTCTCCATCCCAACCTCAGTATTCATTGTCCAATAAAATTTACTAAAGTACAATCACCTTTGCCAAAAATAATGAACAATGTTTTAATGTGACAATGAAACCCATTCAGATGCATTTGCACGTAAAATGGACTAGAAGGTTACTTTCTAAATTTCCGTGGAAGAAAAAAAAAAAACTACAATAGACACATATATACATGTCTAAGAGCTGTAAGCATAGCAGTTTAAAATGCATAAATCAAAACAATAGCATCAATTTTTGTATCTGATGGTTCGCACATCTTTTAACAGGATTCAACTAATACATATTAGAACTACAAAATCAGATACAAAGAAAATTAAAACACAAAATAAGGAAAGAAAATAGTAAACATACATTCGATTTTGAACGGTGCTGCAAGTGTAATCGATGAGCTGAACCACTGAACCATTACGAACTTGTCCCGTCTTGACTCGGTCATTGAGCTGAGTCGCGAGCATTGCGTGCTGAGAGACGACAGCGTCGGAAAGCAAAACACGGTACCGTTCCTGCGATTTACCGATCGATTTGATATCTAAGACCTGTAGCAACGGCTTCGAATTCACGTCTCCGGAAATTATGGCCGATATCGAGTTCGCCGTTAAATTGACCGGCATGGTGAGAGAGATAAAAGTAAGATCTCGATGAATGGGGGAGATCTGGAAATGGGATTGGGAAATTGGGATGGAAAACTGTTGGAGGGAAAGGGGGGCAATTTGAGGAAAGAGAAAATGTTAGGGTTTGGGGAACGGATAAATGGTTGGCGGGGACTTAAACCGACTCCCAAATTTGAAGTGACGCCAAATGCATTTTACTTGGTATTTATCTTCATTAATTAAAAATAAGTAATTAATTATGAACTTTTGGTCCGTTTGTTTCACCGTAAATTGTTTTACGGAAAATGTTTTACATGTTTTCCGGTATTTGGTAACCAAAAAGGAAAAAAAGTCAATGTAAAATATTTTATTGTCAATGAAAATAAGTTAGGTTTTCCGTAAAATAACTTACGGATTTCTCCTTCGTAAGTCATTTTACGGAAAATGTTAACTCCCTCACTCACACACCCAACTCCCCCATACAACCCCACCCTACCCACTCTACCTCCAACACCCCTTGCCTCCGCTCACTTTACCCCCAACGCACCCCCCCCCCCACCAAAAAAAAAAAACTTTTTTTCACTCATATTAAAATTATTTTTGAACACCTCCCCCGCCTCCCACTACCCCACCTACCCCCCCCCAATTTTTTTGTTACTCTTATTAAATATATTTTCTAACAACTCCCATATTCGCGCTCCCTACCCCCACTTCCCCACCACCACACCACCTCCCCCCCCCCCCCACAAAAAAAAAAAAAAAAAAAAAAAAAAAAAAAAAAAAAACTTTTTTCACTCATATTAAAATTATCTTTCAACACGCCTTGCCCCTCCCCTTTTACCCCCCTCCCACCCACCCCCCACCAAAAAAAAAAAAAAAAAATTCTTATTAAAGTTATTTTCTAATAACTCCCACATTCACGCTCCCTAACCCCACTCACCCCCACCTAAAAAAAACTTTTTCGCTCATATTAAAATTATTTTTGAACACCTCCCCCACCCAAAAAAAACACTTTTTATTCATATTAAAATTATTTTTGAACACCTCACCCACCTACCCCCACCCCACCCCACGACTACCCCCACCCCCCACAACCACCCATCCCACCCCCACCCCAAACCCCTACCCACATTCAAATTTTTTCTCATAATAATTTGTTTCCTCATATTAAATTATTATTATTTTCATATGAAAATATTTTCCGGAAAACATTTTCCTTAGATTTACCAAAAACATGTTTATGTCATTTCCCGGAAAAAAAATTACGGGAAATCATTTTCCGGAAATTGTTTTACGCGAAACAAACGGAGCCTAAATGTGATTGGTGGAACATTGTGAACACAAGAACAAACGGAAAAATATAAAGAATACAACGATGATGTGTGCGTAGTAAAGAAGCACATTTCTTGTAAAATGTGGCAAAACTGTATAAAAACAGTAAAACAACAAATATTTTGAGATAAATTTTAGTTCCTTAAACTACACTTATTTTGAGAGGGAAGAAGTAGTAGTAAAGTGAAAAAAGAATTGTGGCTAGAAAAAACCTCAATTTTTTTAGGTATAAAAAAATGAATAGATAAATATATAAAATTGTTAAACAAGTATATTTCACATCTGTTTAGAGAACTAAGTGTGGATTAGTATATAAAATTAAGGTGTTACTCTCCTTATCACCAATTGGTGGAACTTTCAACATTAATTCAGTATCAGCCTAGTTCAGCCGTGCTCAAACTTGGGTCTCTCTACTTCTTAACTCCAATGCTAAGATGGTATCAGAGCGCCGCCGATCTATAGACTTTACAAACCCATTCTTCCGCTGCATTTACATGGGCCTCAATTAAATCTATTCTACAAATCCCACGATCTCTTATTTCTATAAGGTCCATGTGCGCATGGATTCTTATATAGACGGGGGCGTGTGTTAGTCAATGTATCTCACATCTGCTAAAGAACTAAACATTGACCGGTATATACAATTGAAGGGATACTCCCCTTATTACTAATTACTTTTAAGAGCAATGTTAGGGCACAAAATAA